>JAJOOR010005916.1:0-41102 GCA_036250505.1 Solanum acaule | reverse complement strand
TAATAGCAATCCTTTCCTAGTGTATTACATGCAAAGTGATAAGTTAGGTATCTCTAAATCCTTGGTCCGGCATCTAGAGAATTTCACCCCGCACCTTGGTCCGGCTACGTGTGTATAATTTACTAACCATTACCTTTACCTCATATTAAACATCACATCGATGTTTGGCTTAGTTATTACTTTGTACCAATCAACACTTAGCCTATTAGACAGTATCACACTAAATCTATGTTGATAATTCTTTTCTTGTTGATTACCTTCTTGGTCTGGAAAGTAGCAATAAGGCGAGTTCTAACGTGTGCACTCGTTAAAAAGACTTCTAAACGAAAGAATTATCAATGCATGCAACAACACTATTCAAGAATTGCTTAGTTACTATTCATACTTTTTTAATCACTCATGGTTCCCACAACCCTAGTTGTGGAGTTTAGTTACCCATAATCATATGAACACAATACATTGTTTTAGATAAAAGAATTATGAACTTACGTAAGAAGAATAATAAATCCAGAAATTCAACTTGAATAGCAATACCAAAATCTTCAAAACAAACTTAGGAAATTACAAATTGCTAAAGTTGCAAGTTAATCTCCGAAGTTAAGAACTAGAATCACATTCATAAAAATCCAACCCCAAAAATGAGGTTTACATACCCTATTTATAGAAAACAAGTCCTAAATTAAAAAGGGAAACAAAATAAGGAAAGTATATTCAGGCACGCGTCTTCATTCCATGAGACTGACTCACGGACCGTTAATGGATCTACGGTCCGTGAGTCCCTTCCGTCAGCCAGGACTTAGAAAATATTTCAGCTTCCAAAAATCAGCTTCTCTGAAGCAAACTAGCTCCATAGCTAAGGTCTTAACGAAGGTCTATGCAAGTTTTTGGCAAATATGACATCGCAATTACAGGTCACCATAAAATGTCGTGGACTAAAGCACAATAAAATAGGCAAAATATGGGGTTTACCTGCTCTGGGGCTCGTTTGACCTTGTAAACGGGGCATTTTGGCCGAGGAGACAACCTGGACTCATAGTTAAGGTCTTAACTGAGGTCCATGTAATTTTTGGCAAAAATGACGTCAGAATTTCGGGTCACCAAAAAAGATGGTGGACATAGCACACGAAAATCGGTAAAATAGGGGGTTTACCTGCTCTAGGGGTCGTTTGACCTTGTAAATGGGACCTTTTGGCTGTGGAGACCAATTGGATCCATATCTAAGGTCTTAACAGAGGTCCATGTAAGTTTTTGGAAAAAATGACGTTAGAATTCCGGGTCACCATAAAATGTTGTAGACTATAGCACACAAAAATCGGCAAAATGGGGGGTTTACATGCTCTGGGGCTCGTTTGACCTTGTAAATAGGCCGTTTTGGCCGTTGAGACCAATTGGTTCCATAGTTAAGGTTTTTTAACAGAGGTCCATGTAAGTTTTGGGAAAAAATGACGTCGGAATTCTGGGTCACCATAAAATACCGTGGACTATAACACACAAAAATAGGAAAAATAGGGGGTTTACTTGGTCTAGGATCGTTTGACCTTGTATATAGGCCGATTTGTCCATGGCAACCAACTGGCTCCATATCTAAGGTCTTAACGGAGGGCCATGTAAGTATTTGGCAAAAATGACGTCGAAATTCCAGGTCACCATAAAATTTCGTGGACTATAAAATACGAAAATCTGCAAAATGGGAGGTTTACCTACTCTGGGCTCATTTGACCATGAAAATGAGCCGTTTTGGCCGTGGCGACCAACTAGCTCCATAACTAAGGTCTTAACGAAGGTCCATGTAAGTTTTAGGCAAAAATTACGTCGTAATTCCGAGTAACGATAAAATGTCGTGGACTATAGTACACAAAAATTAGCAAAATGAGGGGTTTACCTACTCTAGGGCTGATTTGACCTTGTAAATGGGTCGTTTTGGCTGTGGCAACCAACTGGTTGCATAGCTAAAGTCTTAACAGAGGTCCATGTAAGTTTTTGGCAAAACTAACGTCGAAATTCCAAGTCACCATAAAATGTCGTGGACTATAGCATACGAAAATAGGCAAAATGGGGGGTTTACCTGCTCTAGGCTTGTTTGACCTTGTAAATGGGCCATTTTGGACGTGGCGACCTACTGGATCCATAGCTAATGTCACCATAAAATTTCGTGGACTATTAGACATGAAAATCGGTAAAATAGAGAGTTTACCTTCTATAGGTCACGTTTGACCTTGTAAATGGGCTGTTTTTGTCGTGACGACCAACTGGCTCCATATTTAAGGTCTTAATGGAGGTCCATGTAAGTTGTAAACCCCTTCTTTTGCTGATTTTCGTGTGCTATAGTTCACGGCATTTTATGGTGACCCAAAATTCCGACGTCATTTTTGCAAAAAACTTACGTGGACCTCCTTTAAGACCTTAGCTATGGAGACAGTTGATCGCCACGACCAAAACGTCCCATATACAAGGTCAAACGAGCCCCAGAGCAGGTAAACCCCCCTATTTTTTCTGATTTTTGTGTGTTATAGTCCAAGACATTTTATGGTGACCCAGAATTCTGTTGTCATTTTTGCCAAAAACTTATACGGACCTCCGTTAAGACCTTAGTTAAGGAGCCAGTTGGTCGTCACTGCCTAAACGGCCCATTTACAAGGTCAAACGAGCCCCAGAGCAGGTAAGCCCCCCATTTTGCCAATTTTCATATGCTATAGTCCACGACATTTTATGGTGACCCGGAATTCCGACGTCATTTTTGCCAAAAACTTACATGGACCTCCGTTAAGACCACTGCTATGGAGCCTGTTGTTAGACACGGCCAAAACTGCCCATTTAAAATGTCAAACGAGCCACAGAGCAGTTAAACCCCCATATTGCTAATTTTTGTGTGCTATAGTCCACGATATTTTATGGTGATCCAGAATTTCGACGTCATTTTTACCAAAAATTTACTTGGACGTCCGTTAAGACCTTAGCTATGGAGTCAGTTGGTCTCCACAGCCAAAACGGCCGATTTACAAAGTCAAACGAGCCTCAAAGCAGGTAAACCCCCCATTTTGCCAATTTTCGTGTGCTATAGTCTATGGCATTTTCCGATGACCCAGAATTCTGACATCATTTTTGCCAAAAACTTACATGGACCTCCGTTAAGACCTTAGCTATGGAGACCATTGGTCGACACGGCCAAAATGGCCCATATACAAGGTCAAATGAGCCCCAAAGCAGGTAAACCCCCATTTTGCCAATTTTCGTGTGCTATATAGTCCATGACATTTTATGGTGACCCAAAATTCCAACATCATTTTTGCCAAAAACTTACATGGACCTCCGTTATAACCTTAGATGTGGAGACAGTTGGTCACCATGACCAATACAACCCATTTACAAGGTCAAACGATCACTAGAGCAGGTTAAACCCCCCTTCATTTTGCCGATTTTCTAAACTATTGTTCACGGTATTTTATGGTGACCCGAAATTCCGACGTCATTTATGCCAAAAACTTACATGGACCGCTGTTAAGACTTTATCTATGGATCCAGTTGGTCTCCACAACCAAAAATACCCATTTACAAGGTCAAAGGAGCCCAGAGCAGGTAAATCCCAAATTTTGTCTATTTTCGTGTGCTATAGTCCACGACATTTTATGCTGACCCAGAATTCCGACGTCATTTTTGCCAAAAAACTTACATGGACCTCCATTAATACCATAGCTATGGAGCCAGTTGGTCGCCATGGCCAAAACGACCCATTTTTAGTGTCAAACGAACCCCGGAGCAAGTAAACCCCCCATTTTGCTGATATTCGTGTGCTATAGTTCACCATCTCTTTGGTTGATCAGGAATTCCAACCTAGTTTTTGCCAAAAGTTTTCATGGACGTCTGTTAAGACCTTAGTTATGGAGTCAGTTGGCCCTCATGGAGAAAACAACCCATTTTCAGGTCAAACGAGGCTTAGAGCAGGTAAACCACACATTTTACTGATTTTCGTGTGCTATAGTTCACCATCTTTTTGGGTGATCAGTAATTCCGACCTCATTTTTCTCAAAATTTTTCATGAACTTCCGTTAAGACCTTAGCTATGGAGCCAGTTGGACCTCACGGCCAAAACAACCCATTTTCAAGGTCAAACGATCCCTGGAGAAGATATACCCCTTATTTTGTTGTTTTTCGTGTGCTATGGTCCATGGATTTCTTGGTGATCCAGAATTCCGACCACATTTGTGCCAAAAAATTTTATGGATGTTCGTCGAGACATTAGCTATGGAGCCAGTTGGCCCTTAGGCCAAAACAACCTATTTTCAATGTTAAACGAACCCCGAAGCAAGTAAACCCCCCATTTTGTTGATTTTTGTGTGCTATAGTCCATGGACTTTTGGGTGATCAGTAATTCCGACCTCATTTTTCATGGACGTCCATTAAGACCTTAGCTATGGAGCCAGTTGGCCCTCACGGCCAAAATGACCCATTTTCAAGGTCAAACAATCCCTGGAGAAGATATACCCCCTATTTTGCTGATTTTCATGTGCTATAGTCCTTGGATTTTTTGGTAATCCAGAATTCCGAGCTAATTTTTGTCGAAATTATTTATCGACAACCATTGAGACCTTAGCTATGGAGCCAATTGGCCCTCAGGCCAAAACAACGCATTTTCAATGTTAAACTAACCTCGAAGCAGGTAAACCCCCCATTTTGCTGATTTTTGTGTGCTATAGTTCAAAAAAAAATTGGGTGATCAGGAATTCAGACCTAATTTTTGCCCAACGTTTTCAAGGACGTCCGTTAAGACCTTAGTTATGGAGTCAGTTGGCCATCACAGCCCAAACGGCCCATTTTCAAGGTCAAACGATCCTCAGAGCAGGTAAACCCCATATTTTACTGATTTTCATGTGTTATAGTTCATGGATTTTTTGGTGATCAGTAATTCCGACCTCATATTTTATGAAATTTTCCATGAGCATTCATTAAGACCATAGTTATGGAGCCAGTTAACCCTCACGGCCAAAACGACACATTTTCAAGATCAAACGATCCCTGGAGAAAATATTCCCCTCATTTTGCTAATTTTCATGTGCTACAGTCCATGGAATTTTTGGTGATCCAGAATTCCAACCTCATTTTTGAATAATTTTTTTATGGACGTCCTTTGAGACCTTATTTAGGGAGCCAGTTGGCTCTCACGGACAAAACGGTCCACTTTCATAGTCAAACGAGCCCTAGAGCAGGTAAACCCCCCATTTTACCAATTTTAGTGTGCTATAGTCCAAGGATTTTTTGGTGATCAAGAATTCCGACATTATTTTTGCCAAAATATGTCATGGATGTCCGTTAAGACCTTAGCTATGGAGCCAGTTGGCCCTCACGGCTAAAACGGCCCATTTTGAAGGTCAAACGAACCCTGGAGCAGGTAAACCACCATTTTGCCGATTTTCGTGTGCTATAGCCCATGGAGTTTTTTGTGATCCAGAATTTCGACCTCATTTTTGGTGAAATTTTTTATGGACATCCGTTAAGACCTTAGCTATGGAGTCAGTTGACCCTCACAGCCAAAACGACCCATTTTCAATGTCAAACGAACCCTAGAGTGAGTAAACCCCCTATTTTATTGATTTTCGTGTGCTATAGTTCATCATCTTTTTGGCTGATCAGGAATTCCGACCTAATTTTTGCCAAAAGTTTTCATGGACATCCGTTAAGACCTTAGTTATGGAGTCAGTTGGCCCTCACAGCGAAAACAACCCATTTTCAGGTCAAACGAGCCTCAGAGCAGGTAAATCCCACATTTTGCTGATTTTCATCTGCTATAGTCTATGGATTTTTGGGTGATCAGTAATTCCGACCTCATTTTTCTCAAAATGTTTCATGAACTTCCGTTAAGACCTTAGCTATGGAGCCAGTTGGACCTCACGGCCAAAACAACCCATTTTCAAGGTGAAACGATCCTTGGAGAAAATATACCCCTCATTTTGTTATTTTTCGTGTGCTATGGTCCATGGATTTCTTGGTGATCCAAAATTCCGACCTCATTTGTGCCAAAAAAATTTATGGACGTTCGTTGAGACATTAGCTATGGAGCCAGTTGGCCCTTAGGCCAAAACAACCCATTTTCAATGTTAAACGAACCCCGAAGCAAGTAAACCCCCCATTTTGCTGATTTTTGTGTGCTATAGTCCATGGATTTTTGGGTGATTAGTAATTCCGACCTCATTTTTCCCGAAATTTTTCATGGACGTCCATTAAGACCTTAGCTTTGGAGCCACTTGGCCCTCACGGGCAAAACGACCCATTTTCAAGGTCAAACAATCCCTGGAGAAGATATACCCCCTATTTTACTGATTTTCGTGTGCTATAGTCCTTGGATTTTTTTGTGATCCAGAATTCCAAGCTAATTTTTGCCTAAATTATTTATCAACAACCGTTGAGACCTTAGCTATGGAGCCAATTGGCCCTCAGGCCAAAACAACCCATTTTCAATGTTAAACGAACCTCAAAGCAAGTAAACCCCCCATTTTGCTGATTTTTGTGTGCTATAGTTCACAATTTTTTTGGGTGATCAGGAATTTCGACCTAATTTTTACCCAACTTTTTCATGGACGTCCGTTAAGACCTTAGTTATGGAGTCAGTTGGCCGTCACGGCGAAAATGGCCCATTTTCAGGTCAAACGATCCTCAGAGCAGGTAAACCCCACATTTTGCTGATTTTTGTGTGCTATTGTCCATGGAGTTTTGGGTGATTAGTAATTCCGACCTCATTTTTCTTGAAATTTTTCATGGAAGTCCATTAAGACCTTAGCTGTGGAGCTAGTTGGACTTCACGGCCAAAATGACCCATTTTCAAGGTCAAACAATCCCTGGAGAAGATATACCCCTCATTTTGCTGATTTTCCTGTGCTATAGTCCATGGATTTCTTGGTGATCCAGAATTCCGACCTCATTTATGCAAATTTTTTTTATGGATGTTTGTTGAGACCTTAGCTATAGAGTCAATTGGCCCTTAGGCAAAAACAACCCATTTTCAATGTTAAATGATCCCGAAGCAACTAAACCCCCAATTTTGCTGATTTTTGTGTGCTACAGTTCACAATTTTTTTGGATGATAAGGAATTCAAACCTAATTTTTACCAAACATTTTCATGGATGTCCGTTAAGACCTTAGTTATGGAGTCAGTTGGCCCTCACGGCCAAAACAACCCATTTTCAAGGTCAAACGACCCCTGGAGTAGGTAAACCCCCAATTTTTCCAATTTTTAGGTGCTATTATCCATTGAGTTTTTGGTGATCCAGAATTACGACATCATATTTGGTGATTTTTTTATGGAGCTCCGTTAAGACCTCAGCTATAGAGCCAGTTGACCCTCACGGCCAAAATGACTCATTTTCAATGTCAAATGAACCTCGGAGCAAGTAAACCCCTAATTTTGCTGATTTTCGTGTGCTATAGTTCAATATGTTTAAGGGTGATTAGGAATTCCGACCTAAGTTTTGCCAATATTTTTCATGGACGTCCGTTAAGACCTTAGTTATGGAGTCAGTTGGCCCTCACGGCTAAAACGACCCATTTTCAAGGTCAAACCAGCCTTAGAGCAGGTAAACCCCACATTTTGCCGATATTCGTGTGCTATAGTCCATGCATTTTTTGATGATCAGTAATTTCGACCTCATTTTTGCCAAAATATTTCTTGGACGTCCATCAAGACCTTAGCTATGGAGCCAATTGGTCCTCACGGCCAAAATGTCCCATTTTCAAGGTCAAACGATCCTTGGAGAAGATACCCACCATTTTGCCGATGTTATTGTGCTATAGTCCATGGATTTTCTGGTGATCCAAAATTCCGACCACATTTTTGCCGAAATTTTTTATGGACGTCCGTTGAGACCTTAGCTATGGAGTCAGTTGGCCCTCAAGGTCAAAACGGCCCACTTTTTAGGTCAAACGACCCCTAGAGCAGGTTAACCCGCTATTTTGCCTATTTTCGTGTGCTATAGTCCATTGATTTTTTGGTGATCAGTAATTCAAACATCATTTTTGTCGAAATTTTTCATGTATGTCTATTAAGACCTAAGCTATGGAGCTAGTTGGCCCTCACGGCCAAAATGGCCATTTTCAAGGTCGAACGATCCCTAGAGAAGATATACCCCTCATTTTGCTGATTTTCGTGTGCTATAATCCATGAATTTCTTGGTGATCCAGAATTTCGACCTCATTTGTGCCGAAATTTTTTATAGACGTCTGTTGAGACCTTAGCTATGGAGCCAGTTGGCCCTTAGGCCAAAATACCCATTTTCAATGCTAAACGAACCCCGAAGCAAGTAAACCCCCCATTTTGCTGATTTTTGTGTGCTATAGTTCACAATTTTTTTGGGTGATAAGGAATTCAGACCTAATTTTTACCAAAATTTTTCATGGATGTCCGTTAAAACCTTAGTTATGGAGTCAGTTGGTCCTCACAACAAAAACGGCCCATTTTCAAGGTCAAACGACCCCTGGAGTAGGTAAACCCCTTATTTTGCCGATTTTTGCGTGCTATAGTCCATTGTGTTTTTGGTGATCTAGAATTCCGACCTAATTTTTGGCGATTTTTTTTATGGAGGTCTGTTAAGACCATAGCTATGGAGCCAGTTGACCCTCACGGCCAAAACGACCTATTTTCAATGTCAAACGAACCCCGTAGTAAGTAAACCCCTAATTTTGCTGATTTTTGTGTTCTATAGTTCAACATGTTTTAGGGTGATTAGGAATTCCGACCTAAGTTTTGCCATAAATTTTCATGGACATCCGTTAAGACCTTAGTTATGGAGTCAGTTGGCCCTCATGGCTAAAACAGCCCATTTTCAAGGTCAAACGAGCCTTAGAGCAGGTAAACCCCACATTATGCTGATATTCATGTGCTATAGTCCATGCATTTTTTGGTGACCAGTAATTCCGACCTCATTTTTGCCAAAAATTTTCATGGACGTCCATGACGACCTTAGCTATGGAGCCAGCTGGCCCTCACGGCCAAAACGGCCCATTTTCAAGGTTAAACGATCCCTGGAGCAGGTAAATCCCCCATTTTGCCATTTTTCGTATGCTATAGTCCATGGATTTTTTGGTGATCCGAAATTCCGACCTCACTTTTGCCGAAACTTTTTATGGAGGTCCGTTAAAACCCTAGCTATGGAGCCAGTTGGCCCTCACAGCCAAAACAACCAATTTTCAATGTCAAACGAACCTCGGAGCAAGTAAACCCCCTATTTTACTGATTATCGTGTGCTATAGTTTACAACCTTTTTGGGTGATCAGGAATTCCGACCTAATTTTTGACAAAAAAATTCATTGACATCCGTTAAGACCTTAGTTATGGAGTCAGTTGGCCCTCACGGCCAAAACTGCCATTTTCAAGGTCAAACAAGCCTCAAAGCAGGTAATCCCCACATTTTGCCAATTTTTGTGTGCTATAGTCCTTTGATTTTTTTGCTGATAAGTAATTCAGACCACATATTTGCCGAAATTTTTCATGGAGGTCCATTAAAACCTTAGCTATGGAGCCAGTTTTCCCTCACGGCCAAAACAACCCATTTTTTATGTCAAACGAACCCTGGAGCAAGTAAACCACCTATTTTGCTGATTTTCGTGTGCTATAGTTCAACATGTTTTAGAATGATTAGGAATTCCGACCTTAGTTTTGCCAAATATTTTCATGGACATCCGTTAAGACTTTAGTTATGGAGTCAGTTGGCCCTCACGGCTAAAACAGACCATTTTCAAGGTCAAACGAGTCTTAGAGCAGGAAAACCCCACATTTTACCGATATTCGTGTGCTATAGTCCATGCATCTTTTAGTGACCAGTAATTCCGACCTCATTTTTACCAAAATTTTTCATGGACGTCCATCAAGACCTTAGCTATGGAGCTAGTTGTCCCTCACAACTAAAACGGCCCATTTTTAAGATCAAACGAGCCCTGGAGCAGGTAAAACCTCCATTTTGCCATTTTTCGTATGCTTAGTCCATGGATTTTTTGGTGATCCGGAATTCCGACCTCACTTTTGCCGAAACATTTTATGGAGGTCCGTTAAAACCTTAGCTATGAAGCCAGCTGGCCCTCACAGCTAAAACGACCCATTTTCAATGTCAAATGAACCTAGGAGCAAGTAAACCCCCTATTTTGTTGATTTTCATGTGCTATAGTTTACAAACTTTTTGGGTGATCAGGTATTGCGACCTAATTTTGCTAAAAAATTTCATGGACGTCCGTTTAGACCTTAGTTATGGAGTTAGTTACCCCTCACAGCCATAACGGCCATTTTCTAGGTCAAACGAGGCTTAGAGTAGGTAAACCCCACATTTTGCCAATTTTTGTGTGCTATAGTCCATGGATTATTGGTGATCAATAATTCCGACCTCATTTATGTCAAAATTTTTCATGGATGTCCGTTAAGACCTTAGCTATGGAGTTAGTTGGCCCTCACGTCCAAAACGGCTCATTTTCAAGGTCAAACGATCCCTGTAGCAGGTAAACCCCCCATTTTGCCGATTTTCGTGTGCTATAGCCCATGGAGTTTTTGGTGATCCGAAATTCCAACCTCATTTTTGGTGAAATTTTTTGTGGAGGTCCGTTAAGACCTTAGCTATGGAGCCAATTGGCCCTCACGACCAAAACGACCCATTTTCAATGTCAAACGAACCCAAGAGCAAATAAACCCCCTATTTTGTTGATTTTCGTGTGCTATAGTTCACCATCTTTTTGGGTGATCAGGAATTCCGAACTAATTTTTGCCAAAAAAAGTTTTATGGACGTCCGTTAAGACCTTAGTTATGGAGTCAGTTGGCCCTCACGGCAAAAACGGCCAATTTTCAAGGTCAAACGATCCTCAGAGCAGGTAAACCCCACATTTTGCTGATTTTCATGTATTATAGTCCATGGATTTTTGGGTGATCAGTAATTCCAACCTCATTTTTGCCAAAATTTTCATGGGCGTCCATTAAGACCTTAGCTATGGATCCAGTTGTCCCTCATGTCCAAAAAGGCCCATTTTCAATGCCAAACGATTCCTGGAGATGATATACCCCCTATTTTGCTAATTTTCGTGTGCTATTGTCCTTGGATTTTTTGGTGATCCAGAATTCTGACCTAATTTTTGCCAAAATTATTTATCGACAACCGTTAAGAACTTAGCTATGGAGCAAGTTGGCACTCACGGCCAAACTGTCCCACTTTCAAGGTCAAACGATCCCTAGAGAAGTTAAACCCCCCATTTTGCCAATTTTCGTTCGCTATAGTCAATGGATTTTTTTGTGATTAGGAATTCCGACCTCAATTTTGTCAAAATATTTCATGGATGTCCGTTAAGACCTTAACTATGGAGCCAGTTGGCCCTCACGGCAAAAACGGCCCATTTTCACGGTCAAACGACCCCTGGAGTAGGTAAACCCCCATTTTGCCGATTTGTGTGTGCTATAGTCCATTGAGATTTTGGTGATCTAGAATTCTGACCTCATTTTTGGTGATTTTTTTATGGAGGTCTGTTAAGACCTTAGCTAATGAGCTAGTTGACCCTCACGGCCAAAACGACCTGCTTTCAATGTCAAACGAACTCCAGACCAAGTAAATCCCCAATTTTGCAGATTTTCGTGTGCTATTGTTCAACATGTTTTAGGGTGATTAGGAATTTCGATCTAAGTTTTGCCAATATTTTTCATGGACATCTGTTAAGACCTTAGTTATGGAGTCAGGTGGCCCTCACGGCTAAAACAGCCCATTTTCAAGGTCAAACGAGCCTTTGAGCAGGTAAACCCCACATTTTACCGATATTCGTGTGCTATAGTCCATGCATTTTTTGTTGATCAGTAATTTCAACCTCATTTTTGCCGAAATTTTTATGGAGGTCCATTGAGACATTAGCTATGGAGTCAGTTGGCCCTCACGATCAAAACGACCCACTTTCAAGGTCAAACGACCCCTAGAGCAAGTTCACCCCCTATTTTGCCGATTTTCATGTGCTATAGTCAATGGATTTTTTGGTGATCAGTAATTCCGATATCATTTTTGCCGAAATTTTTCACGTACGTCCATTAAGACCTAAGCTATGGAGCCAGTTAATACTCACGGCCAAAACAGCCCATTTTCAAGGTCAAACGATCCCTGGAGAAGATATATCCCTCATTTTGCTGATTTTCGTGTGCTATAGTCCATGGATTTCTTGGTGATCCAGAATTTCGACCTCAGTTGTGCCGAAATTTTTTATGGACATCCGTTGAGACCTTATCTATGGAGCCAGTTGTCCCTTAGGCCAAAACAACCCATTTTCAATGTGCTATAGTCCAGAATATTTTTGGGTGATCAGGAATTTAGACCTAATTTTTACCAAACTTTTTCATGGATGTCCGTTAAGACCTTAGTTATGGAGTCAGTTGACCCTTACGGCCAAAATTGCCCATTTTCAAGGTCAAACGACCCCTGGAGTAGGTAAACCCCCCGTTTTGCCAATTTTTGTGTGCTATAGTCCATTGAGTTTTTAGTGATCCAGAATTCCGACCTCATGTTTGGCGATTTTTTTTATAGAGGTCCGTTAAGACCTTAGCTATGGAGCCAATTGACCCTCACGGCCAAAACAAACCATTTTCAATGTCAAACGAACCCCGTAGCAGGTAAACCCCCAATTTTGTTGATTTTCGTGTGTTGTAGTTCAGCATGTTTTAGGGTGATTATGAATTCCAACCTAAGTTTTGCCAAAAATTTTAATGGACGTCCGTTAAGACCTTAGTTATGGAGTTAGTTGGCCCTCACGGCTAAAACGGCCCATTTTCAAGGTCAAACGAGCTTTAGAGCAGGTAAACCCCACATTTTGCCGATATTCTTGTGCTATAGTCCATGCATTTTTTGGTGACCAGTAATTCCGACCTCATTTTCGCCAAAATTTTTCATGGACGTCCATCAAGACCTTAGCTATGGAGCCAGTTGGCCCTCACGGCCAAAACAGCCCATTTTCAAGGTCAAACGATCCCTGGAGAAGATACCCCCATATTGACGATTTTCGTGTGTTAGTCCATGGATTTTCTGGTGATCGAGAATTCTGACCTCATTTTTGCCGAAATTTTTTATGGATGTCTGTTGAGACCTTAGCTATAGAGTCAGTTGGCCCGCACGATCAAAACTACCCACTTTCAAGGTCAAACGACCCCTAGGAAAGGTTAAACCCCCATTTTGCCGAATTTCGTGTACTATAGTCCATGGATTTATTGGTGATCAGAAATTTTGAGCTCATTTCTGCCAAAATTTTCATGGATGTCCGTTAAGACCTTAACAATGGAGCCAGTTGGCCTTCACGGCCAAAACGTCCCATTTTGAAGGTCAAACGAGCCCTGGTGCAAGTAAATCCCCCATTTTGCCATTTTTCGTATGCTATAGTCCATGAATTTTTTGGTGATTCGGAATTCCGACCTCACTTTTGCCAAAACTTTTTATGGAGGTCCGTTAAAACCTTAGCTATGGAGCCAGTTGGTCCTCACAGCCAAAACAACCCATTTTCAATGTCAAACGAACCCCGGAGGAAGTAAACCCCCTATTTTGCTTATTTTCGTGTGCTATAGTTTACAAACTTTTTGGGTGATCAGGAATTCTGACCTAATTTTTGCCAAAAATTTTCTTGGATGTCCGTTAAGACCTTAGTTATGGAGTCAGTTGCCCTCACGGCCAAAACGGCCCATTTACAAGGTCAAACGAGCCTCAGAGCAGGTAATCCCCATATTTTGTCGATCTTCGTGTGTTATAGTCCTTGGATTTTTTACTTATAAGTAATTCCGACCTTATTTTTGTCGAAATATTTCATGGACGTCCATTAAAAACTTAGCTCTGGAGCCAGATGGCCCTCACGGCCAAAACAACCCATTTATAATGTTAAACGAACCCCGAAGCATGAAAACCCCTTATTTTGCTGATTTTTGTGTGCTATAGTTCACAATTTTTTTGGGTGATCAAGAATTCTGACCTATTTTTTGCCAAAAATATTCATGGACGTCCGTTAAGACCTTAGTTATGGAGTCAGTTGGCCCTCACGGCCAAAATGGCCCATTTTCAAGGTCAAACGAGTCTCAGAGCTGGTAATCCCCACATTATGTCAATTTTCATGTGCTATAGTCCATTAAAACCTTAGCTATGGAGCAAGTTTTCCCTCACGGCCAAAACAACCTGTTTTTAATGTCAAACGAACCCCGGAGCAAGTATACTCCCTATTTTGCTGATTTTCGTGTGCTATAGTTTATAAACTTTATGGGTTATCAGTAATTCCGACCTTATTTTTGCCGAAAATTTTTATGGATGTCCGTTGAGACCTTAGCAAATGAGCTAGTTGACCCTCACGGCCAAAACGACCCATTGCCGATGTCAAACGAACCCCGGAGTAAATAAACCCCCCATTTTGCTGATTTTCATGTGCTATAGTTCAACATCTTTTAGGGTGATTAGGAATTTCGACCTAATTTTTGTCAAAAATTTTCATGGACGTCCGTTAAGACCTTAGTTCTGGAGTCAGTTGGCCCTCACGGCCAAAACGGCCCATTTTCTAGGTCAAACGAGCCTCAGAGAAGATAAACCCCATATTTTGCCGATTTTCGTGTGCTATAGTTCATGGATTTTTTGGTGATCAGTAATTCTGACCTCATTTTTGCCAAAATTTTCCATGGACGTCCATTAAGACTTTAGGTATAAAGCCAGTTGACCCTCACGGCCAAAAAGGCACATTTTCAAGGTCAAAGGATCTCTGGAGAAGATATTCCCCTCATTTTGCTAATTTTCATGTGCTATAGTCCATGGAATTTTTGGTGATCCAGAATTCCGGCCTCATTTTTGCATAAAATTTTTATGGACGTCCGTTGAGACCTTAGCTACGGAGCCAGTTGGCCCTCACGGCCAAAACGACCGACTTTCATGGTCAAATGAGCCCTAGAGAAGGTAAACCCCCCATTTTGCCAATTTTAGTGTGCAATAGTCCATGGATTTTTTGGTGATCAGGCATTTTGACATTATTTTTGCCAAAATGTTTCATGGATGTCCGTTAAGACCTTAGCTATGTAGCCAGTTGGCCCTCTCGGCCAAAACGGCCCATTTTGAAGGTCAAACGAGCCCTGGAGCAGGTAAACCTCCATTTTGCCAATTTTCGTGTGCTTATAGTCCATGGAGTTTTTGGTGATCCGAAATTCCGACCTCATTTATGCTGAAATTTTTTATGGGAATCCATTAAAACCTTAGCTATGGAGCCAGTTGGCCCTCACGGCCAAAACAACCCATTTTCAAAGTTAAACGAACCCCAGAGCAAGTAAACCCCCCATTTTGCTGATTTTCATGTGCTATAGTTCACAATCTTTTTGGGTGATCAGGAATTCCGACCTAATTTTTGCCAAAAATTTTCATGGACGTCCGTTAATTCCATAGTTATGGATTCAGTTGGCCCTCACGGCGAAAACGGCCCATTTTCAAAGTCAAACGAGCCTCAGAGCAGGTAAACCCAACATATTGCCGATTTTTGTGTGCTATAGTCCATGGATTTTTGGGTGATCAGTAATTCCGACATCATTTTTGCCGAAAATTTTCATGGATGTCCATTAAGACCTTAGCTATGAAGCCACTTGGCCCTCACGTCCAAAACGGCCCATTTTCAAGGTTAAACGATCCTTGGAGCAGGTAAACCCCCATTTTGCCGATTTTCGTGTGCTATGCCCATGGAGTTTTTGGTGATTTGGAATTTCGACCTCATTTTTGGTGAATTTTTTTATGGAGGTCCGTTAAGACCTTAGCTATGGAGCCAATTGGCCCTCACGACGAAAACGAGCCATTTTCAATGTCAAACGAACCTAAGAGCAAGTAAACCCCCCGTTTTGTTGATTTTAGTGTGCTATCGTTCACCATCTTTTTGGGTGATCAGGAATTCCAACCTAATTTTTGCCAAAAGTTTTCATGGACTTCTGTTAATACCTTAGTTATGGAGTTAGTTGGCCCTCACGACCAAAACGGCCCATTTTCAAGGTCAAATGAGCCTCAAAGCAGGTAAACCCCACATTTTGCTGATTTTCGTGTGCTATAGTCCATGGATTTTTGGGTGATTAGTAATTCCGAACTCATTTTTGCCAAAAATTTTCATGGACGTCCATTAAGACCATAGTTATGGAGCCAGTTGGCCCTCACGGCCAAAACGGCCTATTTTCAAGGTCAAACGATCCCTGGAGAAGATATATCCCCAATTTTGCTAATTTTCGTGTGGTATAGTCTATGGATTTTTTGGTGATCCAGAATTTTGACCTAATTTTTGCCGAAATTATTTATCGACAACCGTTGAGACCTTAGCTATGGAGCCAGTTGTCCCTTAGGCCTAAACAACCCATTTTCAATGTTAAACGAACCCCGAAGCATGTAAACCCCCCATTTTGCTGATTTTTGTGTTCTATAGTTCACAATATTTTTGGGTGATCAGGAATTCAGACCTAATTTTTACCAAATTTTTCATGGAAATTCGTTAAGACCTTAGTTATGGAGTCAGTTGTCCATCACGGCCAAAACGGCCCATTTTCAAGGTCAAACGAGCCTCAGAGCAGGTAAACCCCATATTTTGCCGATTTTCGTGTGCTATATAGTCCATGGAAATTTTGGTGATCCGGAATTCCAACCTAATTTTTGACAAAAAATATTTCTTAGACGTTCGTTAAGACATTAGATATGGAGCCAGTTGGCCACCACGGCCAAAATGACCCATTTTCAATGTCAAACGAACCTAGGAGCAAGTAAACCCCCCTCATTTTGCTAATTTTCGTATGCTACAGTTCACAATCTCTTTTGGTGATCAAGAATTCCGACCACATTTTTGCCATAGGTTTTCATGGACGTCCGTTAAGACCTTAGATATTGAGCCAGTTGGCAATCACGGCCAAAACGGCCCATTTTCAACGTCAAACGAGCCTCAGAGCAGGTAAACCCCACATTTTTCCAATTTGCGTGTGCTAAAGTCCATGGATTTTTTGGTGATCAGGAATTCCTACCTCATTTTTGTCAAAAGTTTTCATGGATGTTCATTAAGACCTTAGTTATGGAGCCAGTTGGCCCTCACGGCCAAAATGACTCATTTTCAAGGTCAAAGGAACCCTGGAGTAGGTAAACCCCCCATTTTGTTGATTTTCGTGTGCTATAGTTCATGGATTTTTTGGTGATATGGATTCCGACCTCATTTTTGCCGAAATTTTTTATGGACATCCCGTTAAGACTTTAGCTATGGAGCCAATTGGCCCTCATGGCTAGAACGGCCCATTTTCAATGTTAAATGAACCCCGAGCAATTAAGCTACCCATTTTATTGATTTTCGTGTGCTATATAGTTCACTATCTTTTTTGGTGATCAGGAATTCCGACCTCATTTTTGCCAAAATTTTCATGGACGTCCGTTAAGACCTTAGCTAGACAGTTGGCCCTCACCGCTAGAACGACCCATTTTAAAGGTCAAACGAGCCTCAGAGCTATTAAACAACACATTTTGCCAATTTTCGTGTGCTATTGTCCATGGATATTTTGGTGATCCGGAATTCCGACCTTATTTTTAATGAAATTTTAATGCATGTCCGTTAAGACCTTAGCTATGGAACCAGTTGGCCCTCACGGCCAAAACGGCCCACTTTCAAGGTCAAACGAACCCTAGAGCAGGTAAACCCCCCATTTTGCCAATTTTCGTGTGCTATAGTCTATAGATTATTTGTTGATCCGGAATTCCGACCTCATTTTTGCCAAAATTATATATGGACATCCGTTAAGACCTTAGCTATAGAGCCAGTTGGCCCTCACGGCCAAAATGTCCCATTTTCAAGGTCAAACATGCCATCGCACACGAAAATCGGCAAAATGGAGGGTTTACCTGCTTTGAGGCTCATCTGACTTTTTAAATGGGTTGTTTTGGTCGTGGCAACCAACTGACTACATACCTAACGTCTTAACGGATGTCCCAGTAAATTTTTGGCAAAAATAACGACGAAATTTTGGATCACCATAAAATGTTGTGGATTATAGCATAAGAAAATTGGCAAAATTGGGGGTTTACCTGCTCTAGGTCATTTGACCTTTTAAATGGGTCGTTTTGGCCATGTCGACCAACTAGCTCCATAGCTAAGGTCTTAACGGAGGTCCATGTAAGTTTTTGGCAAAAATGACATTGGAATTCCGAGTCACCATAAAATGCCATGGACTATAGTAACCGAAGATTGGCAAAATGGGGGGCTTACCTGCTCTGGGGATTGTTTGACCTTGTAAATGGGTCGTTTAAGCCGTGACGACCAACTGGCTCCATAGCTAAGGTCTTAACAGAGGTCTGTGTAAGTTTTTGGCAAAAATGACGTCATAATTCTGGGTCACCATAAATTGTCGTGGACTATAGCACAAGAAAATTAGAAAAAATAGGGGGATTTACCTACTCTAGGCTCGTTTGACCTTGTATATGGGTCGTTTTGGCCATGGCGACCAACTGGCTCCATATCTAAGGTCCTAAAAGAGGTCCATGTAAGTTTTGGGAAAAAATGACGTAGAAATTCTTGGTCACCATAAAATGTCGTGGACTATAGGACACGAAAATTGGCAAAAGCAGGGGTTTACCTTCTCTGGGGCTCATTTGACCTTGTAAATGGGCCGTTTTGGCCGTGGGGAACAACTAGCTCCAAAGCTAAGGTCATTACGGAGGTTCATGTAAGTTTTTTTCAAAAATGACATCGTAATTTTGGGTCACCATAAAATGTCGTGGACTATAGCACAAGAAAATTGGCAAAATATGGGGTTTACTTGCTCTGGGGCTCGTTTGACCTCGTAAATGGGCCGTTTTGGCCGTGGCGACAACTTGGACCTATACCTAAGGTCTTAACTGAGGTCCATGAAAGTTTTTGGCAAAAATGACGTCGGAATTTTGGGTCACCAAAAAATATGGTGGACTATAGCACCTGAAAATCGGCAAAATGGGGGGTTTACTTGCTCTATGGCTCGTTTGACCTTTTAAATGGGCCATTTTGGCCGTGGCGACCAATTGGATCCATAGATAATGTCTTAACAGAGGTCCATGTAAGATTTTGGCAAAAATGACGTCAGAATTTTGGGTCACCATAAAATGTCGTGGACTATAGAATATGAAAATTGGCAAAATTGGGGGTTTACCTACTTTGGGGCTCGTTTGACCTTGTAAATGGGCCGTTTTGGCCGTGTCGACCAATGGTCTCCATAGCTAAGGTCTTAACGGATGTCCATGTAGGTTTTTGGCAAAAGTAATGTCAGAATTCTAGGTCACTGGAAAATGCCATGGACTATAGCACAGGAAAATTGGCAAAATGGAGGGTTTACCTGCTTTGAGGCTCGTTTGACTTTGTAAATGGGACGTTTTGACCGTGGAGACCAAGTCACTCCATAGCTAAGGTCTTAACAGATGTCCAAGTAAATTTTTGGCAAAAATGACGTCGAAATTCCAAATCACCATAAAATATCGTGGACTATAGCACACGAAAATTGGAAAAATGGGGGGTTTACCTGCTCTAGTGCTCGTTTGACCTTTTAAATGGGTTGTTTAGGCCGTGGCGACCAACTGGCTCCATAGCTAAGTTCTTAACGGACATTCATGTAAGTTTATGCTAAAAATGTCGTCGGAATTCCGGGTCACCATAAAATATCATGGAATATATAGCACAGGAAAATTGGCAAAATAGGGTGTTTACATGCTCTGGGGATTGTTTGACTTTGTAAATGGGCGGATTTGTCCATGGTGACCAACTGGTTCCATATCTAAGGTCTTAACGGAAGTCCATGTAAGTTTTTGGCAAAAATGACGACGGAATTCTAGGTCTCCATAAAATGTAGTGCACCATAGCACATGAAAATCGGCAAAATGGGGGGTTTACCTGCTCTGGGGAACGTTTGACCTTGTAAATGGGTCGTTTTCACCGTGGTGACCAACTGGCTCCATATCTAAGGTCTTAATAGAGGTCCATGTAAGATTTTGGCAAAAATTACATCGCAATTCTGAGTCACCATAAAATGTCGTAGAATATAACACACGAAAATCGACAAAATGGGGGGTTTACCTGCTCTGGGCACGTTTGACCTTGTAAATGGGTTGTTTTGGCCATGGCGGCAACCTGGCTCAATAACTAAGGTCTTAACGGAGGTCCATGTAAGTTTTTGGAAAAAATGACGTCAGAATTCCGTGTAACCATAAAATGTCGTGGACAAAAGCACACGAAAATCGGCAAAATAGGGGGTTTACCTGCTCTGAGGCTTGTTTGACCTTGTAAATGGCTCGTTATGGCTTCGGCAACTAACTAGCTCCATAGCTAAGGTATGAACGGAGGTCCATGTAAGTTTTTGGCAAAAATGACGTCAGAATTCTGGGTCACCATAAAATGTCATGGACTATAGCACACGAAAATCGGCAAAATGGGGGATTTATCTGCTTTGGGGCTCATTTGACCTTGTAAATGGACCATTTTGGCAGTATCGACCAGTGGTCTCCATAGCTAAGGTTTTAATGGAGGTCCATGTAAGTTTTTGGTAAAAGTAAAGACAGAATTCTGGGTCACCAAAAAATGCCATGGAGTATAGCACACGAAAATTGGCAAAATGGGGGGTTTACCTGCTTTGAGGCTCGTATGACTTTGTAAATGGGCCGTTTTGACCGTGGAGACCAACTGACTCCATAGCTAAGGTCTTAACGTAGGTCCACGTAAGTTTTTGGAAAAAATGACATCAGAATTCCATGTAACCATAAAATGTCGTGGACAATAACACACGAAAATCAGCAAAATGGGGGGTTTACCTGTTCTGGGGCTCGTTTGACCTTGTAAATGGGTCGTTTTGGCTTCGGTGACCAACTGGCTCCATAGCTAAGGTCTGAACGGAGGTCCATGTTAGTTTTTGGTAAAAATGACATCAGAATTCTAGGTCACCATAAAATATCGTGGACTATAACACATGAAAATTGACAAAATTGGGGGTTTACCATCTCTGGGCTCGTTTGGCATTGTAAATGGGTCTTTTTGGCCGTGGCAACCAACTGGCTCCATATCTAAGGTCTTAACGGACGTCCATAAAAAAGTTCGGCAAAAATGAGGTCGGAATTCGGGATCACCAAAAAATCCATAGACTATATCACACGAAAATTAGAAAAATAAGGGGTATATCTTCTCTAAGGATCGTTTGACCTTGAAAATGGGTCGTTTTGGCCGTGAGGGCCAACTGGCTCCATAGATAAGGTCTTAATGGACGTCCATGAAAATTTTTGGCAAAAATGAGGTCGGAATTACTGATCACCAAAAAATCCATGGACTATAGAACACGAAAATCAGTAAAATGTGTGGTTTACCTGCTCTGAGGCTCATTTGACATTGAAAATGGGCCCTTTTTGGCCGTGACGGCCAACTGACTCCATAACTAAGGTCTTAATGAACGTCCATGAAAAATTAGGCAAAAATTAGGTCGGAATTCCTGATCACCCAAAGAGATTGTGAACTATAGCACACGAAAATCAGTAAAATGGGGGGTTTATTTGCTCTGGGGTTCGTTTGACATTGAAAATGGGTTGTTTTGGCCGTGAGGGCCAACTGGCTCCATAGCTAAGGTCTTAACGGACCTCCAAAAAAAAATTCAACAAAAATGAGGTCGGAATTCCAGATTACCAAACACTCCATGGACTATATAGCACATGAAAATCAGCAATATGGGGGGGTTTACCAGCTCCACAGATCGTTTGACATTCAAAATGGTTCGTTTTGGCTGTAAGGGCCAACTGGCTCCACACCTAAGGTCTTATTGGACATCCATGAAAAATTTTGGCAAAAATGAGGTCAGAATTCCTAATCACCAAAAAATACATGGACTATAGCACACGAAAATCAGCAAAATAGGGGGTTTACCTGCTCTAGGGCTCGTTTGAACTTGAATGAGAGCCGTTTTGGCCGTGAGGGCCAACTAGCTCCATAGCTAAGGTCTCAACGGACATCCATGAAAAATTTCGACAAAAATAAGGTCAGAATTACTAATCACCAAAAAATCCAAGGACTATAGCACACAAAAATTGGCAAAATGTGGGGATTACCTGCTTTGAGGCTCATTTGACATTGAAAATGGGACGCTTTGGCCGTGAGGGCCAACTGACTCCATAACTAAGGTCTTAACGGACGTCCATGAAAATTTTTGGCAAAAATTAGGTCAGAATTCCTTATCACCCAAAAAGTTTGTAAACTATAGCACACGAAAATCAACTAAATAGGGGGTTTACTTGCTTCGGGGTTCATTTGACATTGAAAATGGGTTGTTTTGGCCGTGAGGGCCAACTGGCTCCATAGTTAAGGCATTAACGGACCTCCAAAAAAAGTTTTGGTAAAAGTGAGGTCGGAATTCCGGATCACCAAAAAATCCATGGACTATATAGCACACGAAAATTGGCAAAATGGGGGGTTTACCTGCTCCAGGTTTCGTTTGACCTTGAAAATGGGCCATTATGGCCGTGAGGGCCAACTGGCTCCACAGCTAAGGACAAAACGGACATCCATGAAAATTTTTGGTAAAAATGAGGTCAGAATTCCTGATCACCAAAATATCCATGGACTATAGCACACGAAAATTGGCAAAATGGGGGTTAACCTGCTCTAGGGGTCATTTGATCTTGAAAGTGGGCCGTTTTTACCGTGAGGGCCAACTGACTCCATAACTAAGGTCTCAACGGACGTCCATAAAAATTTTTGGCAAAAATGACGTCGAAATTCTGGATCACCAGAAAATCCATGGACTTAGCACACGAAAATTGGCAAAATGGGGGGTATTTTCTCCAGGGATCGTTTGACCTTGAAAATAGGTTGTTTTGGCCGTAAGGGCCAACTGGCTCCACAGCTAAGGTCTTGATAGACGTCCATAAAAATTTTCGACAAAAATGAGGTCGGAATTATTGATAACCAAAAAATGCATTAACTATAGCACACGAATATCGGCAAAATGTGGGGTTTACCTGCTCTAAGGTTCGTTTAACCGTGAAAATGGGTCATTTTAGCCGTGAGGGCAACTGACTCCATAACTAAGGTCTTAATGGACGTCCATGAAAAATATTGACAAAACATAGGTCGGAATTCCTAATCACCCTAACACATGTTGAACTATAGCACACAAAAATCAGCAAAATTGGGGGTTTACTTGCTCCGGGGTTCGTTTGACATTGAAAATAGGTTGTTTTGGCCGTGAGGGTCAACTGGCTCATTAGCTAAGGTCTTAACAGATCTCCATAACAAAAAATCAACAAAAATGAGGTCGGAATTCTAGATCACCAAAAACTCAATGGACTATAGCACACAAAAATCAGCAAAATGGGGGTTTACTTACTCCAGGGGTCGTTTGACCTTGAAAATGGGTTGTTTTGGCCGTGAGGGCCAACTGGCTCCATAGCTAAGGTCTTAACGGACATCCATGAAATTTTTTGACAAAAAATGAGGTCGAAATTCCTGATCACCAAAAAATCCATGGACTATAGCGCACGAAAATTGGCAAAATGGGGGGTTTACCTGCTCTAGGGATCGTTTGACCTTGAAAGTGGGACATTTTGGCCGTTAGTGCCAACTGGCTTCATAGTTAAGGTCTCAACGGTTGTCGATAAATAATTTTGGCAAAATTTAGTTCGGAATTCTGGATCACCAAAAAATCCAGGGACTATAGCACACGAAAATCAGCAAAATAGAGGGTATATCTTCTCCAGGGATCGTTTGACCTTGAAAATGTGTTGTTTTGGCCTTGAGGGCCAACTGGCTCCATAGCTAAGGTCTTAATGGACGTCCATGAAAATTTTCGGCAAAAATGAAGTCGGAATTAATGATCACCGAAAAATTCATTGACTATAGCACACGAAAATCATCAAAATGTGGGGTTTACCTACTCTGAGGCTAGTTTGACCTTGAAAATGGGTCGTTTTCACCGTGAGGGCCAACTGACTCCATAACTAAGGTCTTAAGGGACGTCCATGAAAACTTTTGGCAAAAATTAGTTCAAAATTCCTGATCACCCAAAAAGATGGTGAACTATAGCACACGATAATCAACAAAATGTGGGGTTTACTTGCTCTTGGGTTCGTTTGACATTGAAAATGGGTTGTTTTGGTCGTGATGGCTAACTGGCTCCATATTTAAGGTCTTAACAAACTTCCATAAAAAGTTTTGGCAAAAGTGAGGTCGGAATTTCATATCACCAAAAAATTCATGGACTATAGCATACGAAAAATGGCAAAATGGGGGGTTTAACTGCTCCAGGGCTCGTTTGACCTTGAAAATGGGACGTTTTGGCCGTAAGGTCCAATTGGCTCCATAGCTAAGGTCTAGATGGACGTCCATGAAAATTTTTGGCAAAAATGAGGTTGGAATTACTGGTCACCAAAAAATGCATGGACTATAACACACAAATATCGCCAAAATGTGGGGTTTTCCTGCTCTAAGGCTCGTTTGACCTTGAAAATGGGCCGTTTTAGCCATGAGGGCCAACTGACTCCATAAATAAGGTCTTAACGGACGTCCATGAAAATTTTGGCAAAACTTAGGTTGGAATTCCTAATCACCCTAAAACATGTTGAACTATAGGACACGAAAATCAGCAAAATAGGGGGTTTACTTGCTCCGGGGTTCATTTGACATAAAAAATGGGTTGTTTTGGCCGTGAGGGCAAACTGGCTTCATAGCTAAGGTTTTAATGGACGTCCATGAAAATTTTTAGCAAAAATGAGGTCGGAATTACTGATCAGCAAGAAATCAAAGGACAATAGCACACGGAAATCGGCAAAATGTGGGGAATACCTGCTCTAAGGCTCGTTTGACCTTTAAAATGGGCCGTTTTGGCCGTGAGGGCCAACTGACTCCATAACTAAGGTCTTAACGGACGTCCATGGAATTTTTTGTCAAAAATTAGATCAGAATTCCTAATCACCCTAAAACATGTTGGACTATAGCACATGAAATTCAGAAAATTGGGGGTTTACTTTCTACGGGGTTCGTTTGACATTGAAAATGGGTCGTTTTGGCCGTGAGGGTCAACTGGCTCCATAGCTAAGGTCTTAATGGACGTCCATGAAAAATTTCGACAAAAATAAGGTCGGAATTACTTATCAGCAAAAAATCAAAGGACTATAGCACACGAAAATTGGCAAAATGTGAGGAATACATGCTCTGAGGCTCGTTTGACCTTTAAAATGGGCCGTTTTGGCTGTGAGGGCCAACTGACTCCATAACTAAAGTCTTACCGGACGTCCATGAAATTTTTTGTCAAAAAATATTTTTGAATTCCTAATCACCCTAAAACATGTTGAACTATAGCACATTAAATTTAGAAAATTTGGGGTTTACTTGCTACGGGGTTCGTTTGACATTGAAAATGGGTTGTTTTGGCCGTGAGGATCAACTGGCTCCATAGCTAAGGTCTTAATAGACCTCTATAAAAAAATTGCCAAAATTGAGGTCAGAATTCTGGATCACTAAAAACTCAATGGACTATAGCACACAAAAATTGGCAAAATGGAGGTTTACCTACTCCAGGGGTCGTTTGACCTTGAAAATGGGCCGTTTTGGCCATGAGGGCCAACTGACTCCATAACTAAGGACTTAACAGACATCCATGAAAAAGTTTGGTAAAAATAAGGTCTGAATTCCTGATCACCCAAAAGAATTGTGAACTATAGCACACAAAAATCAGCAAAATGATGGGTTTACTTGCTTCGGGGTTCGTTTAACATAAAAAATGGGTTGTTTTGGCCTAAGGGACAACTTGCTCCATAGCTAAGGTCTCACCGGATGTCCATAAAAAATTTCAGCACAAATGAGGTCGGAATTCTAGATCACCAAGAAATCCATGAACTATAGCACACGAAAATCAGCAAAAAATGAGGGGTATATCTTCTACAGGGATCGTTTGACCTTGAAAATGGGCCATTTTGGTTGTGAGGGTCAACTGGCTCCATAGTTTAGATCTTAATGGACGTACATGAAAAATTTCGGCAAAAATAATGTAGGAATTACTGATCACCAAAAAATACATGGACTATAGCACACGAAAATCGGCAAAATAGTGGGTTAACCCGTTCTAGGGGTCATTTGACCTTGAAAGTGGGCCGTTTTGATCGTGAGGGCCAATTGACTCCACAGCTAAGGTCTCAACGAACGTCCATAAAAATTTTTGGCAAAAATGAGGTCGCAATTCTGGATCACCAGAAAATTCATGAACTATAGCACACAAAAATCGGCAAGATGGGGTATCTTCTCCAGGGATCGTTTGACCTTGAAAATGGGCCGTTTTGGCCGTGAGGGCCAACTGGCTCCCTAGGTAAGGTCTCAATGGACATCCATAAAAAAAATTGGCAAAAATGAGGTCAGAATTCTGGATCACCAAAAACTCCATGGACTATAGCACACGAAAATCAGCAAAATGAAGGGAATATCTTCTCCAGGGATCGTTTGACCTTGAAAATGTGCCGTTTTGGCCGTGAGGGTCAACTGTCTCCATAGCTAAGGTCTTAATGGACTTCCATGGAAAAGTTCGGCAAAAATAAGGTCGGAATTACTGATCACCAAAAAATCCATGAACTATAGAACACGAAAATCAGCAAAATATGGGGTTTACCTGCTCTGAGGCTCGTTTGACCTTGCAAATGGGACGTTTTGGCCGTGAGGGCCAACTTACTCCATAACTAAGGTCTTAACGGACGTCCATGAAAAAGTTTGGTAAAAATTAGGTCTGAATTCCTGATCACCCAAAAAAATTGTGAACTATAGCACACAAAAATCAGCAAAATAGGGGGTTTACTTGCTTCGGGGTTCGTTTAACATTGAAAATGGGTTGTTTTAGCCTGAGGGCCATCTGGCTCCATAGCTAAGGTCTCAACGGATGTCCATAAAAAATTTTGGCACAAATGAGGTCGAAATTTCAGATCACCAAAAAATCCATAGACTATAGCATACGAAAAATGGAAAAATAGGGGGATTACATGCTCCAAGGCTCATTTGACCTTTAAAATGGGCCGTTTTGGCTGTAAGGGCCAATTAGCTACATACCTAAGGTCTTGATAGACGCCCATGAAAAATTTCGGCAAAATTGAGGTCGGAATTACTGATCACCAAAAAATGCATGGAATATAGCACACGAATATCGGCAAAATGTGGGGTTTACCTGCTCTAAGGCTCGTTTGACCGGGAAAATGCGTCGTTTTGGCCATGAGGGCCAACAGACTCCATATCTAAGGTCTTAACGGACGTCCATGAAAAGTATTGGCAAAACTTAGGTCAGAATTCCTAATCACCCTAAAACATGTTGAACAGGCACATGAAAATCAGCAAAATTGGGGGTTTACTTGCTCCGAGATTCATTTGACATTGAAAATGGATCGTTTTGGCCGTGAGGGTCAACTGGCTTCGTAGCTAAGGTCTTATTGGACGTCCATATAAAAAAATTGCCAAAATTGAGGTCGAAATATAGGATCACCAAAAATTCAATGGACTATAGCACACAAAAATCGGCAAAATGGGGGGTTTACCTACTCCAGGGGCCATTTGACCTTGAAAATGAGCCGTTTTAGCCGTGAGGGCCAATTGGCTCCATAGCTAAGGTCTTAACGGACATCCATGAAAAATTTTGGTAAAAATGAGGTCGGAATTCTTGATCACCAAAAAATCCATGGACTATAGCTCACAAAAATCGGCAAAATGGGGGGTTTACCTACTCTAGGGCTCGTTTAACCTTGAAAGTGGGACATTTTAGCCGTTAGTGCCAACTGGCTCCATAGCTAAGGTCTCAACAGTTGTCGATAAATAATTTCGGCAAAAATTAGTTCGGAATTCTGGATCACCAAAAAATCCAAGGACCTTAGAACACGAAAATCAACAAAATAGGGAGTATATCTTCTCCAGGGATCGTTTGACCTTGAAAATAGGCAGTTTTGGCCTTGAGGGCCAATTGGCTCCATATCTAAGGTCTTAATGGACGTCCATGAAAAAGTTCAGCAAAAATGAGGTCGAAATTACTGATCACCCAAAAATCAGCAAAATGTGGGGCTTACCTGCTCTGAGGCTTGTTTGACCATGAAAATGGGTCGTTTTCGCTGTGAGGGCCAGCTGAATCCATAACCAAGGTCTTAAAGGACGTCCATGAAAACTTTTGGCAAAAATTAGGTTAGAATTCTTGATCACCCAAAAAGATGGTGAACTATAGCACACAAATATCAACAAAATGGGGGGTTTACTTGCTCTTGGGTTCGTTCGACATTGAAAATGGGTTTTTTTGGGCGTGAGGGCCAACTGGCTCCATAGCTAAGGTCTTAACGGACCTCCATAAAAAGTTTCGACAAATGTGAGGTCGCATTTCTGGATCACCAAAAAATCCATGGACTATAGAATACGAAAAATGGCAAAATGGGGGGTTTACCTGCTCCAAGGCTAGTTTGACCTTGAAAATGGGCCGTTTTGGCAGTGCGGGCCAACTGGCTCCATAGCTAAGGTCTTGATGGACATCCATGAAAAATTTTGGCAAAAATGAGGTCGAAATTACTAGTCACCAAAAAATGCATGGACTATAGCACACAAAAATTCGCAAAATGGGGGTTCGCCTGCTCTAGGGGTCGCTTGACCTTGAAACTGCATCGTTTTGGCTGTGAGTGCTAACTGGCTCCATAGCTAAGGTCTTAATGGTCGTCCATTAAAATTTTATGCAAAAAAGAGCACACGAAAATCAGCAAAATGTGGGGTTTACCTGCTCTGAGGCTCATATGACCTTGAAAATGGGTCATTTTGGCCATGAGGGCCAACTGGTTCCGTAGCTAAGATTTTAACGGACGTCCATTGAAATTTTTGGCAAAAATGAGGTCAAAATTCCTGATCACTAAAAAATCCATGGACTATAGCTCACGAAAATTTGCAAACTAGGGGGACTATCTTCTGCAGGGATCGTTTGACCTAGAAAATGGGCCGTTTTCGTCGTGAGGGCCAACTGTCTCCATAGCTAAGGTCTTAATGGACGTCCATGAAAACTTTCGACAAAACTAAGGTCATAATTCCTGATCAGCAAAAAATTCATAGACTATAGCACATGAAAATCAGCAAAATGGGGGTTTACTTTCTCCGGGGTTCATTTGACCTTGAAAATGGGCCGTTTTGGCCGTGAGGGCCAATTGGCTCCACAACTAACGTCTTAACGGACGTCCAAGAAAAAAATTGGCAAAAATGAGGTCGCAATTCCTAATCACCAAAAAAGTTGGTGAACTATAGCACACGAAAATAAGCAAAATGGGGGGTTTACTTGCTCCGGAATTCGTTTGACATTGAGAAAGAGTCATTTTGGCCATGAGGGCCAATAGGCTCCATAACTAAGTTCTTAACGGATGTCCTTCAAAAATTTTGGTAAAAATGAGGTCGAAATTCCGGATCACCAAAAAATCCATGGACTGTAGAACACAAAATTTGGCAAAATGGGGGTTTGCCTGCTCTGAGGCTCGTTTGACCTTGAAAATTGGGACGTTTTGGCCGTGAGGGTCAACTGGCTCCATAGCTAAGGTCTTAAAGGATGCCCATGAAATATTTTGGCAAAAATGAGGTTGGAATTTCGGATCACCAAAAAATCCATGGACTATAGCACACGAAAATCGGCAAAATGGGGGTCTACCTACTCTGGGGATCGTTTGACCTTCTATATGGGTCGTTTTGGCCATGATGGCCAACTGACTCCATTGCTAATGTCTTAATGGACGTCCATGAAAAATTTCAGCCAAAATGAGGTCGAAATTCCTGATCGCCAAAAAATTCATGGACTTTAGCACATGAAAATTGGGAAAATGGGGGGGTCTACCTGCTCTGGGGCTCGTTTGACCTTGTAAGTGGGCCGTTTTGGCCGTTTTGGCCGTGAGGGCCAACGGGCTCCATAGCTAAGGTCTTAATGGACGTCCATGAAAAAATTCAGCAAAAATGAGGTCGAAATTTTGGATCACCAAAAAATCCATGGACTATAGCACACGAAAATCGGCAAAATAGGGGTCTACCTACTCTGGGGATCGTTTGACCTTCTACGTGGGTCGTTTTGGCCGTGAGGGCCAACTCGTTCCATAGCTAAGGTCTTAATAGACGTCCATGAAAAATTTTGACAAAAATGAGGTCGAAATTCCTGATCACCAAAAAATCCATGGACTTTAGCACACGAAAATTGGGAAAATGGGGGGTCTACCTGCTTTGGGGGTCGTTTGACCTTATAAGTGGGCCGTTTTGGCAATGAGGGCCAATGGGCTCCATAGCTAAGGTCTTAATGGACGTCCATGAAAAATTTTGGCAAAAATATGGTCAAAATTCCTGATCACCAAAAAATCCATGGACTATAACACATGATAATCGGCAAAATATGGGGTTTACCTACTCTGAGGTTCGTTTGACCATGAAAATTGGTTGTTTTTTCCATGAGGACTAACTGGCTCCATAGCTAAGGTCTTAACGGAGGTCCATGTAAGTTTTTGATAAAAAATGACGTCACAATTCTGCATCACCATAAAATGTCATGGACTATAGCACACTAAAATCGGCAAAATGGGGGTTTACCTACTCTGGGCTCGTTTGACCTTGTAAATGGGTCGTTTTGGCAATGGCGACCAACTGGCTCCATAGATAAGTTCATAACGGATGTTCATGTATGTCTTTGGCAAAAATGACATCAGAATTCTGGGTCACCATATAATGTCGTGGACTATATAGCACACGAAAATCGGTAAAGTGGGGGGTTTACCTACTCTAGGGGTTGTTTGACCTTGTAAATGGGCCGTTTTGGCCATGGCGACCAACTGACTCCATAACTAAGGTCTTAACGGAGGTCCATGTAAGTTTTTGGCAAAAATGATGTCGCAATTACAGGTAACCATAAAATGTCGTGGACTATAGCACACAAAAATCGACAAATTATGAGGGTTTACCTGCTCTGGGCTTGATTGACCTTGTAAATGGGTCGTTTTCACCATGGTGACCAACTGGCTCCATAGCTAAGGTCTTAATGAAGGTCCATGTATGTTTTTGGCAAAAATGACGTCAGAATTATGGGTCAACATAAAATGTCGTGGACTATAGAACACGAAAATTGGCAAAATGGGTGGTTTACCTGCTCTAGTGCTCGTTTGACCTAGTAAATGGGTTGTTTTGGCCGTGGCGACCAACTGGCTCCATAGCTAAGTTTTTAACGGACGTCTATGTAAGTTTTTGGCAAAAATGTCGTCGAAATTCTGGGTCACCATAAACTGTCATGGACTATAGCACACGAAAATCGGCAAAATGGGGGGTTTAACTGTTCAGGGCTCAATTGACCTAAGTGGGCCATTTTGGCTGTGGCGACCAATTGGCTCCATAACTAAGGTCTTAACGGAGGTCCATGTAAGTTTTTGGTAAAAATGACGTCAGAATTCTGCATCACCATAAAATGTCGTGGACTATAGAACACGAAAATCAGCAAAATGGGGGGTTTACCTGCTCTGGGCCCGTTTGACCTTGTAAATGGGCCATTTTGGCAATGGAGACCAACTTGCTCCATAGATAAGTTCTTAACAGAGGTTCATGTATGTCTTTGGCAAAAATGATATCGGAATTCTGGGTCACCATATAATGCCGTGGACTATATAGCACACGAAAATCGGCAAAGTGGGTGGTTTACCTGCTCTAGGGCTCGTTTGACCTTGTAAATGGGCCGTTTTGGCTATGGCGACCAACTGACTCCATAACTAAGGTCTTAACGGAGGTCCATGTAAGTTTTTGGAAAAAATGACGTCGCAATTACGGGTAACCATAAAATGTTGTGGACTATAACACACAAAAATTGACAAATTATGAGGGTTTACCTACTCTGGGCTTGATTGACCTTGTAAATGGGTTATTTTCACCGTGGTGACCAACTGGCTCCATTGCTAAGGTCTTAATGAAGGTCCACGTATGTTTTTGGCAAAAATGACGTCAGAATTCTGAGTCAACATAAAATGTCGTGAACTATAGTACACAAAAATTGGCAAAATGGGGAGTTTACCTGCTATCAGGCTCGTTGACCTTGTAAATGGGCCATTTTGTCCCTGTTGACAAAAGAGGTCCATGTAAGTTTTTGGTAGAAATGACGTCGGAATTTCGGGTCTCCATAAAATGTCATAGACTATAGCACACGAAAATTGGCAAAATGGGTGGTTTACCTGCTCTAGTGCTCGTTTGACGTAGTAAATGGTTTGTTTTGGCCGTGGCGATCAATTGGCTCTATAGTTAAGTTTTTAACGGACGTCCATGTAAGTTTTTGGCAAAAATGTCGTTGGAATTCCGGGTCGCCATAAAATATTGTGGACTATAGCACACGAAAATCGGCAAAATAGGGGGTTTACCTACTCTGGGGATTGTTTGTCCTTGTAAATGGGGAGATTTGGCCGTGGAGACCAACTAGCTCCATATCTAAGGTTTTAACGCTGGTCAATGTAAGGTTTTGGCAAAAATGACGACGGAATTCTGCGTTAGGATAAAATGTCATGCACTATAGCACATGAAAATCAGTAAAATGGAGGGTTTACATGCTCTAGTGGTCGTTTGACATTATAAATGGGCTGTTTTGGCCATGGCGACCAACTGGCTCCATAACTGAGGTCTTAACGAAGGTCTATGTATGGTTTTGGCAAAAATGACGTCGGAATTCAAGGTTACCATAAAATCGGTGGACTATAGCACACGAAAATCGGCAAAATAGAGGATTTACCTGTTCTAGGATCGTTTGACCTTATAAATGGGCCGTTTTGGCCATGGCGACCAACTTGCTCCATAGATAAGTTCTTAACGAAGGTTCATGTATATCTTTGGCAAAAATGACGTCGGAATTCTGGGTCACCATATAATGTCGCGGATTATATAGCACACAAAAATCGACAAAGTGGGGGTTTACCTGCTCTGGGTTCATTTGACCTTGTAAATGGGCCATTTTTGCCACGGCGACCAATTAACTCCATAACTAAGGTCTTAACGGAGGTCCATGTAAGTTTTTGGCAAAAATGAAGTCGCAATTCCGGGTCACCATAAAATGTCGTGGACTATAGCAAACAAAAATGGGCAAATTGAGGGGTTTACCTGCTCTGGGATCGATTGACCTTATAAATGGGACGTTTTCACCGTAGTGACCAACTGGCTCCATAGCTAAGATCTTAACGGAGGTCCATGTATGTTTTTAGCAAAAATGACGACAGAATTCTGGGTCACCATAAAATGGCGTGGACTATAGCACACGAAAATTGGTAAAATGGGGGGTTTACCTGCTGTCAGGCTCGTTGATCTTGTAAATGGGCCGCTTTGGCCGTGTTGACAGTAGAGGTCCATGTACGTTTTTGGCAAAAATGACATCGGAATTTCGGGTCACCATAAAATGTCATGGACTATAGCACACAAAAATCAACAAAATAGGTGGTTTACCTGCTCTAGTGCTCGTTTGACCTTGTAAATGGGTTGTTTTGGACGTGGCGACCAACTGGCTCCATAGCTAAGTTCTTAACGGACATCCATGTAAGTTTTTCGCAAATGTCATCGGAATTTCGGGTCACCATAAAATGTTGTGGACTATAGCACACAAAAATTGGCAAAATGGGGGGTTTACCTACTCTGGGGATCGTTTGACCTTGTAAATGGGATGATTTGGTCGTGGCAACCAACTGGATCCATATCTAAAGTCTTAACGGAGGTCCATGTATATTTTTGGCAAAAATAGCGATAGAATTCTGGGTCACCATAAAATGTCGTGGACTATAGCACACAAAAATTGGTAAAATGGAGGGTTTACCTGCTCTGGGGCTCGTTTGACCCTGTAAATGGGCTGTTTTGGCCGTGGCGACCAACTGGCTCAAGAGCTAAGGTCTTAACGGAGGTCTATGTAAGTTTTTGGCAAAAATGACGTCGAAATTCAGGGTCACCATAAAATTTCGTGGACTATAGCACACGAAAATTGGTAAAATGGGGAGTTTACCAGCATTAGGGTCGTATGACCTTTTATATGGGACGTTTTGGCCGTGGCGACCAACTGGCTCCCTCACTAATGTTTTAACGGAGGTCCATATATGTTTTTGACAAAAATGATGTTGGAATTTCGGGTGACCATAATATGCCATGGATTATAGCACACAAAAATCGGCAAAAAGGGGGGTTTACCTACTTTGGGGATCGTTAGACCTTGTAAAAGGGTTGTTTAGCCATGACGACCAACTGGCTCCATAGCTAAGGTCTTAATGGAGGTCCATGTAAGTTTTTGTCAAAAATGACATCAGAATTCCGGGTCACCATAAAATGCCATGGACTATAGCATACAAAATTTGGCAAAATGGGGGGTTTACCTGCTCTGGGGATCGTTTTATCTTGTAAATGGGCTGTTTTGGCCGTGACGACCAACTGGCTCCACAGCTAAGGTCTTAACGGAGGTCTGTGTTAGTTTTTGGCAAAAATGACGTCAGAATTCTAGTTCACCATAAAATGTCGTGGACTATAGCACACTAAAATCAGAAAAAATAGGGGAGTTTACCTGCTCTGGGCTCGTTTGACCTTGTATATGGGCCGTTTTATCCGTGGCGACCAACTGGCTCCATAGCTAAGGTATTAAAGGAGGTCCATGTAAGGTTTTGGCAAAAATGATGTCGGAATTCTGGGTTCACCATAAAATGCCATGGACTATAGCACACGAAATCGGCAAAAAAAGGTGTTTACCTTCTCTGGGGCTTGTTTGACCTTGTAAATGGGCCGTTTTGGCCATGTCAAACAACTAGCTCCATAGTTAATGACTTAACGAAGGTCTATGCAAGTTTTTGGGGAAAATGACATCGGAATTCTAGGTCACCATAAAATGTCGTGGACTATAGAACACGAAAGTCGGCAAAATAAGGGGTTTACCTGCTCTGGTCCCGTTTGACCTTGTAAATGGGCTGTTTTGGCTGTGGGGACCAACTGGCTCCATAGCTAAGGTTTTAATGGAGGTCCATGTAAGTTTTTTGCTAAAATGACGTCGAAATTCTAGGTCACCATCAAATGTCGTGGACTATAGCACATGAAAATCGGCAAAATTTGGGTTTTACCTGCTCTGGGGCTCGTTTGACCCTGTAAATGGGACGTTTTGGCCGTGGCGACCAACTAACTCCACATCTAAGGTCTTAACGGAGGTCCATGTAAGTTTTTGGCAAAAATGACATCAGAATTCTGGGTCACCATAAAATGCCGTAGACTTATAGCACACGAAAATCAGAAAAATGGGGGGTTTACCTGCTCTGGTGATCGTTTGACCTTAAAAATGGGTCGTTTTGGCTGTGGTGACCAACTGGCTCCATAGCTAAGGTTTTAGCAGAGGTCCATGTATGTTTCTGGCAAAAATAACGTCGGAATTCTGGGTCACCATAAAATATTGTTGACTATAACACACAATATTAACAAAATGGGGGGTTTCCCTGCTCTGGGGATCGTTTGACCTTGTAAATGGGTCAATTTAGCTGTGGCGACCAACTGGCTCCATAGCTAAGGTCTTAACGGAGGTCCATGTAAATTTTTAGCAAAAATGACGTAGGAATTTCGGATCACCATAAAACACCGTGGACTATAGCATCCAAAAATTGGCAAATGAGGGAGTTTACCTGCTATGGGGTTCGTTAGACCTTGTAAATAGGTTGTTTTAAATGTGGTGACCAACTAGCTCCATAGCAATGTTCTTAACGGAGGTACATATATGTTTTTGGCAAAAATTACAACGTAATTTTGGGTCACCATAAAATACCGTGGACTATAGCACACAAAAATTAGAAAATAGGGGGTTTATGTGTTCTGGGGCTCATTTGATCTTGTAAATGGGCCGTTTCGGCTGTGGCGACCAAATGGCTACATAGCTAAGCTTTTAACGGAGGTCCATGTAAGTTTGTAGTAAAAATGACGTCGGAATTTCGGGTCACGATAAAATGTCGTGGACTATAGCACACGAAAATCGGCAAAATGGAGGGTTTACCTGCTCTGTGGCTCATTTGACCTTGTAAATGGGTCGTTTTGGCCGTGGTGACCAACTGGCTTCATAACTAATGTCTTAATAGAGGTAAATGTATGTTTTTGGCAAAAATGACGTCGGAATTCTGGGTTACCATAAAATGTCGTGGACTATAGAACACGAAAATCGGCAAAATGGGGGGTTTACCAGCTCAAGGGATTGTTTGACCTTGTAAATGGGTCGTTTTGGTCGTGGCAACTAACTGTCTCCATAGCTAAGGTCTTAACAGAGGTCCATGTAGGTTTTAGGCAAAAATGACATCGAAATTCCGGGTCACCATAAAATACCGTGGATTGTAGCTTAGAAAATTGGCAATATGGGGGGTTTACCTGCTCTTGGCTCGTTTGACCTTATAAATGGGTTGTTTTGACCCTAGCGACCAACTATTTCCACATCTAAGGTCTTAACGGAGGTTCATGTATGTTTTTGGCAAAAATGATGTTGGAATTCCTGGCACCATAACATGTCATGGACTATAGCACACCAAAATTGGCAAAATGGGGGTTTTACCTGCTCTGGGCTCGTTTAACCTTGTAAATTGACCGTTTTAGCTGTGTCTACCAACGTGATCCATAGCTAAGGTCTTAACGGAGGTCCATGTAAGTTTTTGGCAAAAATGATGTCATAATTCTGGGTCACTAGAAATTGTCGTGGACTATACCACACGAAAATTGGCAAAATTGGGGGTTTACCTGCTTTGAGGCTCATTTGACTTTGTAAATGGGTCGTTTTGGCCGTAGAGACCAACTGACTCCATATATAAGGGCTTAACGGACGTACAAGTAATTTTTTGGCAAAAATGACGTCATAATTCCGGATCACCATCAAATGTCGTGGACTATAGCACATGAAAATTAGCAAAATGGGTTGTTTACCTGCTCTAGGGCTCGTTTGACCTTTTAAATGGGCCGTTTTAGCCGTGTCGACCAACTGGCTCCATAGCTAAGGTCTTAACGGAGGTCTATGTAAGTTTTTGGCAAAAATAACGTCGGAATTCGGGGTCACCATGAAATGCCATGGACTATAGCATACGAATATTGGCAAAATGGGGAGTTTACATGTGTCAAGCTCGCTGACCTTGTAAATGGGCCATTTAGGCTGTGATGACAACGGAAGTCTATGTAAGTTTTTGGCAAAAATGATGTCGAAATTTTGGATCACCATAAAATGCTGTGAACTATAGCAGACGAAAATCGGCAAAATTAGGGGTTTACTTGCTCTAGTGCTTGTTTGACCTTGTAAATGGGCCGTTTTGGCCGTGGCGACCAACTGGATCCATAGCTAAGTTCTTAACGGACGTCCATGTAAGTTTTTAACAAAATGTCATTGGAATTCTGGGTCACCATAAAATGTTGTGGACTATAGCAAACGAAAATCGGCAAAATGGGGGGTTTACCTATTCAAGTCCCGTTTGACCTTGTAAATGGGTTGTTTTGGCCGTGGGGACCAACTGGCTCCATAGCTAAGGTTTTAATGGAGGTCCATGTAAGTTTTTTGCTAAAATGACGTCGAAATTCTAGGTCACCATCAAATGTCGTGGACTATAGCACATGAAAATCGGCAAAATTTGGGTTTTACCTGCTCTGGGGCTCGTTTGACCCTGTAAATGGGCCATTTTGGCCGTGGCGACCAACTAACTCCACATCTAAGGTCTTAACGGAGGTCCATGTAAATTTTTGGCAAAAATGACGTCGAATTCAGGGTCACCATAAAATGTCGTGGACTATAGCACACGAAAATCAACAAAATAGAGGGTTTACCTGCTCTAGGGTCGTATGACCTTTTAAATGGGATGTTTTAGCCGTGGCGACAATCTAACTCCATAGCTAAGGTCTTAACGGAGGTCCATGTATGTTTTTGGAAAAAATGACGTCAGAATTCCGTGTCACCATAAAATGTCGTGGACAATAGTACACGAAAATCAGCAAAATGGGGGGTTTACCTGATCTGGGGCTCGTTTGACCTTGTAAATGGGTCATTTTGGCCGTGGCGACCAATTGGGTCCGTAGCTAAGGTCTTAACGGAGGTCCAAGTAAGCTTTTTGCAAAAATGACGTCTGAATTCTGGGTCACTATAAAATGTCGTGGACTATAACACACAAAAATCGGCAAAATTGGGGGTTTACTTGCTCAGGGGATCGTTTGACCTTGTAAATGTGTCTTTTTGGCTGTGGCGACCAACTAGCTCCATAGCTAAGGTATTAACAGAGTTCCACGTAAGTTTTTGGCAAAGATGACGTCGGAATTCTGGGTCACCATAAAATACCGGGGACTATAGTTTAGAACCTCGGCAAAATGGGGGGTTTACTTGCTCTGGGGATCGTTTGACCTTGTAAATGGGTTGTTTTGGTCATGGTGACAAACTGTCTCCACATCTAAGGTCTTAACGGAGGTCTGTGTAAGTTTTTGGCAAAAATGATGTTGGAATTCTGGGTCACCATAAAATGTCATGGACTATAGCACACGAAAATCGGCAAATTGGGGGGTTTACCTGCTCTGGCTCGTTTAACCTTGTAAATGGGCCGTTTTGGCCGTGTCGACCAACTGACTCCATAGCTAAGCTCTTAACGGATGTGCAAGTGAATTTTTGGCAAAAATGACATCGGAATTCTGGATCACCATAAAATGTCGTGGACTATAGCACACGAAAATTAGCAAAATGGGGGGTTTACCTACTCTGGGGCTCGTTTGCCCCTTTAAATGGGCCGTTTTGGCCGTGTTGAACAACAGGATCCATAGTTAAGGTCATAACGGAGGTCCATGTAAATTTTTGGCAAAAATGACGTCGGAATTTCGGGTCACCGTAAAATGTCATGACCTAGCATACGAAAATTGGCAAAATGGGGGTTTACCTGTTCTGGGGATTGTTTGACCTTGTAAATGGGTCGTTTATGCTGTGACGACCAACTGTCTCCATAGCTAAGGTCTTAACGGAGGTCCGTGTAAGTTTTTGGCTAAAATGACGTCAGAATTCTGGGTCACCATAAAATGTCGTGGACTATAGCACATGAAAAGCGGAAAAAATAGGGGGGTTTACCTGCTCTGGGGCTCGTTTGACCTTTTATATGGGCCGTTTTAGCCGTGGCGACGGCTCCATAGCGATGGTCTAAAAGAAGGTCCATGTAAGTTTTGGCAAAAATGACGTCGGAATTCTGGGTCAGCATAAAATGTCATTTACTATAGCACACGAAAATCGATAAAAGAAGGGGTCTACCTTCTCTGGGGATTGTTTGACCTTGTAAATGGGCCGTTTTGGCCATGGCGACCAACTAGCTCCATAGCTAAGGTCTTAACGGAGGTCCATGTAAGTTTTTGGGAAAAATGACGTCGGAATTCTGGGTCACAATAAAATGCCGTGGACTATAGCACACGAAAATCGGCAAAATGGGGGGTTTACCTGCTCTGGTCCCATTTGACCTTGTAAATGGGTCGTTTTGGCAGTGGGGACCAACTGGCTCCATTTCTATGGTCTTAACGGAGGTCCATGTAAGTTTTTTTGCAAAAATAACGTCGGAATTCTAGGTCACCATTAAATGTTGTGGACTATAGCACACGAAAATTGGCAAAATTGGGGGTTTACCTGCTCTGGGGATCGTTTGACCTTGTAAATAGGCCGTTTTGGCCGTGGCGACCAACTACACAACGAAGGTCTTAACGGAGGACCATGTAAGTTTTTAGCAAAAATGACATCGGAATTCCGGGTCACCATAAAATGCCATTGTAACACACCTCAAAATGAAATAGGATAAAGTAGAGCCTCACATGGGTTTTATGCATTAATAACTTGTTAAAATAATGAAGACTAGCCTTTATAGTCAGTTGTAAAGAGTTTGGAAGTCAAACGTCAAAGAGACGTTCAAGACGTTTGAAAACTAGTTGTTTGGATACTAGTGTGTTCTAGTGTGTCTTGCATGTTTTTATGTGTGGTTTGGAGTCTAAAATCGGTGGAGGTAACCCTAGTGTCTTAATAAATGTTTTTAGGGTCAAAACGTTCGGGTATGACTCCCCGGGACCACCCTAAGGGTCCCCGAGAAGGACCCCAACCCTTGGTCGAGCAAGCTGCCAAGGTAGCTCGAAAATGCTCATGGTGGGAGCATGTCCGCGTCGCGGATTAGCTCCACCAAGGGCCAAAAATGTTGGTCCGCATCGCGGACTCTACTGTCTCGTATTTTAATTTCCAAAACCTTGCGGGAACACCTCCGCGTTGCGAACTTGTTTCCCGACGAAATTTGTGAAAATAAAACTCAAGTTTGACTTATTTAAAATGGTCCAACTAAGTGAGGGGTAGTTTGGGTACTTTGGGGAATTATTAGAAACGGTTATTCTACCTATTTTAGGGTATTTTAAGTGGTTAAAACCCTAAGACCTAGAATTAGACCTCATTATCAATTGAACCTTCCCTCTCAAATAAATTCTCTCTCTAGAACTCCATGGAAGCCATTGATGAAGCTTCAAGCTAGGGGATGGGTTCCTACTGATTTCTTTTCAAATTTCTAAGGAAATTAATCACAAAGGTATGGGGATTTTATCTTTGATTCTCCTTTCAATCAAAGAGCCAAATCAAAGTGATTTTAATGTTTTTCAAAAACCCTAAAAACCTCAATTTCAATTCTAAGTTTGGGTTCTTGCATGAAAGTATTTCAAATGATGATTTATGTTAATATTGATGGTTTTAAGATCAAAAACTCCATGAACCCTTGCATATCTTGAAATCCTAAATTTTGGGTCTAAAGTGGGTCTGTTGATTATGAGCTAATAATGTGATAGTAATGTGTAGATTGTTATGGTCTATTGATTGATGTATTGTTCTATACTGAATTATGAGAAATTGATGGTCAATTGTGTTACATTGGATGTTGGCCTTGAATGGGCAATTGTGACCTAAGGTTTATGATGATGATGAAGTTGTGAATAGATTATCGATTCTAGTATTATTGTGTGAATTTGGATGATTGTGGTTTTGAGTAATGTGATTATGTGAAGGTCATGTGATATGATGTGAATTTGTGTATGGTCTAAGAGCATGAAAGGTGACCTTGTGTAGAGACTTTATGTGTTATGCTTGGTTGTTGTCTTCTTTGAATG
>JAJOOR010005915.1:0-44057 GCA_036250505.1 Solanum acaule | reverse complement strand
GAAACTTAAGGGTTTTCATCAGATATTGAGACAAAATATGCATTTAAAGACACTAATTCTATCAAAATATAGCCCTAAATGAATCCAATTTGTAGGCTACTTTTGTTCCTTTTTTCTAAGTAGTGTCTATGCTTTCCCTCAAACTTCAAATACCTGAAACTTAAGGGTTTTCATCAGATATTGAGACAAAATATGCATTTAAAGACACTAATTCTATCAAAATATAGCCCTAAATGAATCCAATTTGTAGGCTACTTTTGTTCCTTTTTTCTAAGTAGTGTCTATGCTTTCCCTCAAACTTCAAATACCTGAAACTTAAGGGTTTTCATCAGATATTGAGACAAAATATGCATTTAAAGACACTAATTCTATCAAAATATAGCCCTAAATGAATCCAATTTGTAGGCTACTTTTGTTCCTTTTTTCTAAGTAGTGTCTATGCTTTCCCTCAAACTTCAAATACCTGAAACTTAAGGGTTTTCATCAGATATTGAGACAAAATATGCATTTAAAGACACTAATTCTATCAAAATATAGCCCTAAATGAATCCAATTTGTAGGCTCATCAACACCCCCAACTTAAACTTTTGTTTGTCCTCAAGCAAACTCAAGTTCAACCATTCGAAAAGGGTGTCTCGAACAATGCTACACAAGACTCAATCATAAATGCACACAACAAGACTCAATTTACTTATGCAAAGATCAAATGTGCACCCAAAGATTCAAGTTGTGACTCACCAATATCAAAGAACCTCATGCTCACAATACTTGCTTCAAATGCAAGTTCAAGCTCAACCAAAGTGTTTAAATGCCCTCACACAGGGAATGATTCCAATTTCAAACACAAAAGGTTTAATCATTTAAAGTGTTGGAATCAAATGCAACACTCACTGTCACAAAGAAGAACACAATGCATAATTTCACCCATAGGTTTGCCCGTATTTTCCAATCAACATTTGTTTCAGCTCACTCAAGATAAGAAAAAAGGTCTTTTCAAGGCTTGTAATGGGGTTGAGTGCAAAGGTATGGTCATTTAGGCTCAATGAATTTCATCCTCATGAAATGTGGTGCTCACAACACTTCCTTTCCTTTTCCTTCATCATTCTCTTTAGTGCTCATAAGTCATCCTATTATTCACTTTCCATGGATTGTTTGGGAACCCCATTTCTTTTGTACTTTATTCCACAACTTTTTTTTCTCTCTCTCGTTTCTCTCTTTGTTTTTTATATGGAGGGGTAATTTTTCTTTTCTTTTTTCCAAAATCATAGGTAAGAGTAGACTTTCCTTGCACTTCTTGACTTTCCCTTATCTTTTCACCACACCCCAACTTAGGCTTTTGGCCTAAGTTGGCTATTCAACTAACCACAACTTCATGAGGATTATGGGTGATGGATAAAGAAAGGTTAAGTTTTCATCAAGTTTCATCCAAAGAAAGGTAAGGCTCAAGGGGTGTTCAAAAGCGGTTCACACACTCACAAGGTAGGTCACAAAAGAGGTATATGTCAAATTGGTTCACACTCTTAGAAGTTGTCTAAGATCATATCAAGATATAGCATCACTTAGTTGACAGGACCAACAGGGCAAATTCTAGGATCTGTCATGCATGGTTCAAAGTAAGCTCATAACACTAGGCATTGACACTACAGTCAAACAAGACTCCACACTTTCGCTAATGTGCAAAGATCATCACAAGAGACTCAATCTAATGACAGGCTAGTCACAATGAGATGCAAAGAGTTCACATATTGTCTATATAACTTCATTTGGTCTCGTTGTAGCCGCGCATTCATGTTTGTTCGATTGAGAGCACTATTCAAGTCATCGATATTGATTGGAATTGAGACTTAAATTTTGCAAAAGAACAGCCATATTCAACAAACGAGAGGTGGAAAAAATTTTCGGACGGGTCAAAATCATTTTGCAATTTAAAACAAAAGGAGCCATAAGCTCAAACATCCACAGAAAGTAGTATAAACACAATTTAAGCACAAAGCCCAAATATAAACAAAACACAATTCACGATTGGCACACAAAGGTGGGCCTCATTCCACCACAAATAAAAACATTTGTCCTCAAATGCAAATAACAGAATATCCAAAATTTAGAATATAGAAAGACAGAGAGGAGGTAGAGAAAAATCCTGTCTACACAGTCGCTCCATCTGTCTGGGCATCAGTGCCCGATGTGTCAGCCTGGAATTCGATAATGGCCCCCGGATCTTTTTCAGAAGATTCAGCGGTAGCTGACTTACTAAGATTGTCCAAGTCATGAGTCGCCAAAAAGGAGTGGATGGTTGTGAAGAATCCACGTCTCCACGAGGGAATAGTGGGGTGTCGGGGATTTGTTCTCTTGCTGGCACTGGGCTTCTTGCCCTCATTATCCATTTTGGGAGGATTTCTTGCCTTTGTATTTTTCCTGAAATTTTTCGCTCTTGTTTTTCGTGGTGGCATATCTCTTCCAGCTACTTTTGGTCTAGCCATTTCTACAAAGCTTCGAGAAAAAGTTAGAAAGTATTCAGACAAAAGCAAGGCAGTTTAATTGCAGAATCACTTCGCCGCACCAGTTGGCGAAGCACACAACTACTTAGGCGGTTCACTGAGTGCAGTGCATAGCGAATACACGGGTGTAGACAAATGATGAACAAGAAGTCTTTTGAAAAGGCGTCGAATGCATTTGGCGACATCATGCTTCTCGCTAAAAGTTACAGAATTCAACATTACAATTGGCATTAAATTAAAGGCGAGATGGGGATTTAAGGCGAACCGCCGAGTGATTCGACGTGCTTGACACTCGTCGCCAAATGACCCAACGTTCCTGCTTATGACCCAACTTCCTGAATTCAACCCCGCAACCCCCAAAAACAAAATTAAGGCATTCACAACTCAAATTAGGCTTAGACCCAGTGACAATCAGGCACAACCTATGATTTTTCATCCAATTTAAAGCGTAACCTTCAGGAATTAACTATTTAACTTAGTACAAGCGAAATTTGCGAACCTAACAGTCAAACAAATATTCTAATCCTACTAGAGAAGACTAGCACACATTATCAAAGTAATGTCATCGCATTTTAGCACAACTTTTGAGAAAAGGGACGTAGGGCTCGAAAACCAACCTTTGGTGCCTATTAAGAGAAGATTGAAATGCTAGGCGACAATGTTATCCAGCTCCACGCACAAATCAATACTAGAAATACTCTAGAAATGCAAAAATATAGGAGCTTACGTGCAGGTGTGAGTTTGGGAAGACAAAAAGTGAGGGAAAGTGAATGAATTTGAATTTTTTTTAAACGTTTGGCTTGCAAAACCATCCAGTTTTCGCCGATTTGGCGACATTAGTCCCGATCGCCGATCTATTCAGCGAAACACCAAGTAGTCATTTGCCTCGCCAAAGTTTATAGAACCTCCATGTTTTGTGGGCGTCCAAACGGTGAACTCTGTTGGGATCACCGACACGGTCGGTGGTTCGCCAATAATTTCCTGTGCTCACCGAGTATTACAGACTCCAATGCAAGATGGCCTTGAGTCTAATGTCGGACAAGTTCAAAGTCACCGAACCTTTCAACGATTCATTGATTGGACTTGTTGCTCACCAATCTGCACTTTTCGTTCACTCTCCACACTTCCATATGCACAATCAACACACCTTAGTTAACGTCGTGGCACGATGCAAGTTCACCCTTAAACCTCATTTTTGGGGTTGACCATAGTGTCACTAGGAAAACCTCCTTGCTGTCTCGAATTTAGGTGAGACGAGATATGACCTATTTGGGTCTTTAATTGCTTGATTGAAACTGAATGGGAGGTAACGGTCTAGCTAAGGGTGGACATATCTTCTTTCATGACTTTTAACATTTTGTCTGACCCTTTAACTTTGTTGAGAATATGTGAGAGTATATCCTCAGACCTACCACCTTTCGAGTCCTTGGGCTTTTGATGCTCATGGGGAGGCACATATCTATTCTTCTCCCCATCCTTACAATTCAGATTACGGTCCTTCCATTCACGATCTCGATCTTTCCAGCCTTCGTTTCTAGCCCATCCTTGGTTACCATCCTGCCTTGGGTAGTTTGAGCGATAGCCACCGCCTTGGTTGGCTAGAAAGTTTACCTCCTCGTTATACAAGACTTTAAACTTCATCTCCTCAGAATTTGCACACCCGATCCCTACGGTATTGATACCCTGGGCCCCAACCCCTATGACATTTTTGGATAAAATGTCAAGTTGTGTCATGCTCTTGGCCATGTTTTGGTCTCTCTCATGATCCTTCTCAATCTGCTCCTTAGATAGCTTGTAGGTGAGAGGAGAGACTTGGTCCTCGCGAGTGTACCACACTCCATTGATAGTTGTCATGCCATCTAAAAGTTGGGCTACTACTGCATATGGCTGCTGCGTTAAGCCTCCAGGCGAAAGTTGGTCAGCGACCCCTTTGTTTACCGAATCCAAACTCCGGTAAAAGTACTGCAGCAACACATTACCAGGTAAACCATGGGTTGGGCATTTAAGCACCAACTTTTTGAATCATAACCAAATCTCGTGCAGAGGCTCTCATTAGAAACTCTTAAAGCTCAAAATGCTATCCCAAAGGGTCATCATCTTCGAGGAAGGGAAAAATCTCACCTGAAATGAGGTTACCAATTCATCCTAGGAAGTGATGGATTCACGCGGCAACTCAACCAGCCATCAATGATAAAGGGAATAATCTTAATCGGACTGACTCCTTAAAGATGTTTTTGAATGAGAATGGTCCGCACACATACACAAAGTTCCGAGTTTTATAGACTCCAATGCAAGATGGTTTTGAGTCTAACGACGGTCTAGTTTGGAGTTGCCAAACCGTTCGGCGATTCACTGATTAGACTTGTTGCTCGCCAATCTGCACTTTTCGTTCACTCTCCACACTTCTATCTGCACAATCAACACACCATTATTTTATCAAAGCAAAAGAAAGCAATAAATGGTTTTGGGTTACCTCCCAAACAACACCTTAGTTAACGTCGTGGCATGATGCAACTCCACCTTCAAACTTCATTTTTCAGGTTGACCATAGTGTCACTAGGCAAACCTTCTTGTTTTTCGAATTTAGGTTAGACGAGATATGACCCATTTGGGTCTGTAACTGCTTGATCGAAACTGAATGGGAGGTAACGGTCTGGCTAAGAGCGGACACATCTTCTTTCATGCCTTTTAACATTTTGTCTGACCCTTCAACTTTGTTGAGAATACGTGAGAGCATATCCTCATACCAACCACCTTCTGAGTCCTTGGGCTTTTGGCACTCATAGGGAGGCACATATCTATTCTTCTCCCCATCCTTCCAATTTGGATTACGGTCCCTCCATTCAAGATCTTGATCCTTGCAGGCTTCATCTATAGCCCATCCTTAGTTACCACCCTACCTTGGGTAGTTTGAGCGAGAGTCACCGCCTTGGTTGGATAGAAAGTTTACCTCCTCATTATACGAGGCTTCAAACTTCATCTCCTTAGAATTTGCACACCCGACCCCCACGACATTGATACCCCAGGTACTAGCCCCCATGACATTTTTGGATAAAATGTCAAGCTGTCTCATGATCTTGGCCATGTTTTGGTCTCTCTCATTATCCTTCTCAATCTGCTCCTTAGATAGATTGAAGGTGAGATGAGAGACTTGGTCCTCGCGAGTGTACCACACACTGTTGATAGTTGTCATGCCATCTAAAAGTTGGGCTGCTACTGCATATGGTTGCTGCATTAAGCCTCCAAGTGAAAGTTGGTCAGCGACCCCGTTGTTTATCGAGTCCAAACTTTGATAAAAGTACTGCAGCAACACATTATCGGATAAACAATGGGTTGGGCATTGAAGCACCAACTTTTTGAATCGTAACCAAGCCTCGTGCAGAGGCTCTCCATCGAAATGCTTAAAGCTCTGTATGCTATCCCGAAGGGTCATCATCTTCGAGGGAGGGAAAAATTGCACGTGAAATGCGGTTACCAATTCATCCAAGGAAGTGATGGATTCACGCGGCAACTCAGCCAGCCATTTGCACGCCTCTCCTATCAACGTGAAAGGGAATAATCTTATTCGTACTGACTCTTGAGAGATGTTTTTGAACGAGAATGGTTCGCACACATCCACGAAGTTTCGAAGATGCTTGTGAGGATCCTCGTGAGCCAACTCGCTGAAAACCCCCTTTAGTTGCAAGGGTTGCAACATAGTGCTCGTTATGTGGACATTTCCCTCGGTTGGAGGTAATCGGATAGCTCCAATACCTCCCATGAGATGGGAACCATTGATGTTGGACTCTTGGACATTGTTGAGATTTCCAATATCATCTTGGTGGCCCACTTGGCTACCGTTAACACTCATGCTTTCTGAAATTTTCACAAAAGCAAACAAAACAAAACTAAAAATTAAGTAAGTAAACTACAACTAAGAAGAACAAAAATTCTACTAATCTAAATATTCTCAAATAACGCCACTCCCCGGTAGTGGCGCCATTTTGATGTTTGCGTAATCAAGACACAACTTCCAATGCAAGTGTCTACGATCGTACAATAGTAAAGTAACCCAACCAAGGGTTGGGGTCGAGTCCCAAGGGAGTGGTTTTGAGAATTAGTAGAAAAATAAAATTTAGTTCTAATTTGTCCTAGTTAAAGATATTATCGATTAAAAACATGTTAAATCTAAGGAGTGACGCAAGCGTCAATTAACAATGGGGTTTTTGTCACAGGTAAGTAAAAGCAACAAAAATACACGGAGTACTAATCAAGGAGATGGGGTTCTTGGGATGTGATAGGAATACGGGAAAAACTAAACTATTGGGTACATGCTTTTGACAATAAATCAGTTGAATAATTGTGATTAGGCTAGACTATAGAGGGGATAAATTCTCTCTCGAGCAACTTACCCCGAATCCAATGGTTTCCTCTTGGGCACCCACTTACCGCATGAAGAACAACCTCCGCCTTAGCCTACTCACTCTCTCGAGCTGAATGTGTGGGAATGAGACTAGGGTTCACTCTCTCGAGCTGAACCTCATGTCGACCCAATCCCACCGGCCATCAATTTAGTAGCCTTAGTTTTACGACCTCTCTCTCGAGCAAGCTAAAAACATAAAGGTGAAATCGTATTCGCAACTACAATTTCATTAAGTTCCACCACAACTACTAAACGAAATCACTACTAAACAACAAACAAATCATCAACAAGCAAGACCCAACAAATAATCTAACCCATATTCACAAAATCACACCCCAAGAATTGGGGTTTTAACTACACATGTAAAAAAGATAGAAATTTATACCAATATGAGTTTGCATTCAAATGGGTATGGAACTTTAAGTCTTAAAATAAGCAAAGAGTGAAGAATCCAAGAGACCCAAACCCAAAATCTTGGAGTTGAAAACCTTTGAACCTTCAAGTTCTTCAAAACCTTCTCCAAACTTAGAACTCAAAAGTCTATATTAAAAATTCTATATTAGAAAATCAAATACTAAACTACAAATCTTCAACAAGTATTTATAGTTTTCAAAAATCTGTGCTGCAGCAGATCATTCGGTGTCGTTAGTTGAGATCGCCGATCAACCCAGTGATCTGCCCTTTGGTAGGTTTCATCGCCGTCTTGCTCTATCCTTCAGTATCATCGTGTATGGACTATTGGGCGACATAGTACTGCTTCACGGAGCTACTCGGCGACCTCCGACTGCTCCGTTTCACCGCTGATTTGATCCTATCCTTCAAGGCTCAGCTCACTGGAACAAAAGGCAAGGATGGGACCTGTTGGCGACTATCCAAATGGGTTCGGCAATTTTCAGGTCTTCATTTCTTCGATCCTTCGGCTACTTTTGTTCCTTTTTTCTAAGTAGTGTCCATGCTTTCCCTCAAACTTCAAATACCTGAAACTTAAGGGTTTTCATCAAATATTGCGACAAAATATGCATTTGAGGACACTAATTCTATCAAAATATAGCCCTAAATGATTCCAATTTGTGGACTCATCATGTATGCGGACCATTCTCCTTCAAGAATATCTCCCAAGAATTGGTCTGGTTGAAGTTGTTACCGTTATCGTTGATGGGTAAGGCGTGCAAATGGCTGGCTGAATTGCCACGTGAATCAATCACTTCATGGGAGGAGTTGGTCACCGTATTTCAAGTGTGATATTTCCCTCCCTCGAAGATGATGACTCTTCGGGACAACATTCAGAACTTCAAGCGTCTAGAAGGCGAGCCTATCCATGAAACTTGGTTGCGATTTAAAAAGTTGGTGCTTCAATGCCCAACCCATGGCTTGCCTGATAATGTGTTGCTGTAGTATTTTTACCGGAGTCTGGATTCAGTAAATAAGGGTGTTATTGACCAACTCTCTTCGGGAGGTTTGATGCAGCAACCTTATGTGATAGCTTCTCAGCTCTGGGATGGCTTGACTACCATAAATAGGGCATGGCATACCCATGAATATCAGGTCTCCCCTCTCACGTTCATGTTAACTAAGGAACAAATAGAGAAGGACTAAGAGAGGGACCAAAACATGGCCAAGATCATGACACAATTTGATATTTTGTCTAAAAATGTCATGGGAGCTGGTGCTCGAACTGTCAATGTCGTGGGTGTCGGGTGTGCTAACCCAGATGAGTCCAAGTTTGAAGCCTTGTATAATGAAGAGGTAAATTTCCTAGCCAACCAAGGTGGTGGCTATCGTCCAAACTACTCAAGGCAGGGTGGTAACCAAGGTTGGGTTAGGGATGAAGTTTGAAAAGATCGAGATCATGAATGGAGGGACCGTATTTTGAATTGGAAGGATGGGGAGAAGGATATGTATATGCCTTCCACGAGCGCCTGTAACACCCCAGGAAAATGGTAGGATAACCTAAACCCTCATCTTGTGGGTTAGAGAAACCTTAAGGCAACGACTAGGCTATCTTAGAGCTTAAATGGTTAAGGAAGGAGTCTAGGGAGATGTCTAGGACCCTAAACTACCTAAGAAAAAATCAAGAGAAAACAATAGTTACCTTAAGTCCATTCAGCGATGGACAGTAGCTTCGCCCATTAGCCTTGCCGATGCGCCAAAGGGCTCTCCTCACCTAGTTGACAGCCTCTCCTCAAGTCCAAGCTACTGGAACAAAGGGCAAAATGGGTGGAGGATCGCCCACGGGATTGGCGATTCACCCATGGTCCCTCCCCATCGCCTAGTGAGCTGCCCATTTAGGGAGTTCACTGTAACTTTGGGTGGAACCAAGGTGCATTAGACGTGTCGCCTAAGTGCCTTGGCGAGCCAAGGTGTGCAATAGGGCGGACTGCAGCGTGAAAGAGGTAACATTAGGGTTTTAATGAAGGGTATTTTAGTAAATCATTCCTAAACATAAACCAACACTTTCTAATCTTTTCCTACCAAGTATAAATACTTTTAAGAGTCAAATTCTCCCTTTTTATTCACTCTTAAAAGAAATAAAAGAAGAACCAAATCCTTTCAATAATTCTTTCTCTAGAAGTTCCTCCATTGAACAACACCAAGAACTTGAAGATTAGGGTTCAAGCTCCAAGATTTTACTCCAATTCATGGGCAAGGCTTCAATTAAGGTATGGGAACCTTGATTCATGAAACATCTTTCTCCATGAAGCCCTTCAACTCTTGATTTCGAAATTGAACTTGTTCAAACACTAGGGTTTCTATTCTAGCCATGGGTTCCTCCTGATATCGATGTCATCTTGTTAATTGCATTATATTATTGATGATTTGATGTTTAATGGTGATTTTTATTGTCAAAATTTCCATGAACCCATGCGTTTCCCCCATGACCCCAATTTCAAGTATTATGAAGGGTGTATTGATGCAAGATGATTACTATGAATTGTCTTTATGTTAATTTAGATACTGAATCTTGTTTTATTCCTGCTTCTAGTAGTATTCCTAAGTGTGATGTTGAGACTTTGTTCATGACTCCTTGAAGGGGGTAAATTGTGAAGGATTATTCATAATTGATGAAGGTTGTTGGTGGACCTCTGATTCACTTGTTAGGTGAAAGTAATTCATAATGTGTGTGGTTAGAATGATGCAAGATCCTCTCATCCTATACTTTTCCCCTTGATCTATGTATGAATTATGAAGGTATGAGTATGTAATGAAGGTACTGTTAATTGAAAGGTCATGCTCATATGTACACTACAAATATGTTATGAATGGTTTACTCTTATGTTGATGACTCAAGGGCTAAAAGGAAGTTCTCACTCTATGAATCCATGAACTATTATAATGTTTTGTTGGGTTGAAGGCTTAAGGGCATTCTTTAATGAACCTAAATTTAAGTAAAGACTAATTATGACTTACAAGAGAATTATACTTAACACCGAGTGGGTATGCAAATGAGATAGAGGCTTCTACATTTAGCAAGTCTCGCCTCCCAAGATGTGTTGTCTCATGGGATGGGAACCTTATATGTTAGCAAGTCCGAGTTCCTAGTAGCAATCCCCATATCCAATAACTACGTGCCCCCGTAGGTCTTAGCTTAGTGGATCCACCTAGATAGCTATTCATGTTGTTCTACCTTGGCAAGTAGAACACCCTTTTTTGGTGTGGGGCTATATGACACCGGATTCCATGTAGCTCACATGGTCTATGTCGGTTATGGTTATTTTTCCCTAAATAACAAGATAATGAGCAAGGTAAGAACTATATCATCACTTCTTAATTAGTTTACTTAGTGGGAGTGGGGGTGTGGGACTCCACTTGTACATTGCACAAGTATACTTATTAGGATGTTGTGAGATGGTTCCCTTATGTTATGACAAGACATGAATGAATGTATGTATGATGAGTGGATAGTTGATATGAATGACTTTCCTTATGTTTAAATCATGTATGTGACTATGTTCTTGTTGAAGACTATGTTTTATGATAATGTCTAAATATGATGTGTATGACCAAGGTAGCTTCAAGGGAGTACTTGGGTAGGATTGGTATTATGGGATGCTAGCCATGGATTGCACTAAGTGTTCCCTAGGAGTTGCTAAGGTGTTGCTATTACCATGTTATGATTTCTATTATGATTATGGCTTGCCTTTGATATGAAAGTGTATATGGGTTCCAAACTTGGTAAATGCATTCTTTTCAAACAAAAATGTCTTTTTTATTATGTTAAGGATTTTTATGCATGTTTCCATACTTAGTACTTTATGTGCTAACCCCTTTCTTCTACTTACTATGAGTGTAGGTTCGGGCCATTGATACTTACTACTTCCTTGAAGGTGAAGCTAGGGTCGACTAATCCCCCAGCTTGGTGAGTCCTCAAGTTCGAGGACGAGTTTCTATTGTTTCTAATTCTAGTTTACTTCTATATTCTAGACTATGTTGTATTTCCCATTGTTGGGAACTTCTATTGATGTAAAGGGATAAGTCCCGAAACTTGTATTCGTATGTTTTTAGATGGTACATAAGATAAGGTCTAGACTTCCCTCTGATTTTGTTTTATGAAATGTGAAGTTGAACTATGATTGTAAAGTTTTAAATTTTCCTTATTATTTCTAGGTCTTATGTGATGATGATGCTATGTGCTTGTATGAGACCCCTTTGGGGTCAAGTACGCAATGATACGACTAGGGGGTTCTATCGGGTCGTGACAAACGTGGTATCAGAGCATAAGGTTTTGGGAATGATATTTAGGATGATGTCTCATACACCGCGTCTAGTAGAGTCTTGTTTATGAGTGTGAAGCGCGCCACACTTATGAATAAGAGGCTATAAGATGTTTTAGGAACTTCTCCTTCTTTCATTACTCTTTAGTCGTGCTTGGAGTTCTTACTCTATGAAGTCGTTTTCTTCTAACCCTTCTCTTGTATTTTAGGAAAATGAATACAAGAAGGGCAAACCTAAGAAGAAGGGTAGAAGAGGTGGTGAATAAGGGAGTTCCTCCCCAAGATCCTCAAGATCCTCAAGAGCCTCAAGATCCTTAAGTTCCTATTGATGAAAGAGCTATGAATAATGTGGAGATAAGGACGGCCCTTCAAACTTTGACTCATGCTCTAACGACTCAAGTCACTAGCGATGCTAGAGTAGAAGTGAATACCCATGCTAGTACGACCGCTTCAAGGATAAGGGATTTCACAAGAATGAATCCCCCTACGTTCTATGGCCCCAAGATGGATGAAGATCCACAATGGTTTGTTGACAAAAATTTTAAGGTGCTTGATGCTATGGGAGTGTCTTCCCAAGAGAAGGCAGAACTAGCCGCCTTCCAATTGAAGGATGTGGCTCAAGTTTGGCATGAGCAATGGAAGGATGAGAGACCCGTAAGGGCGGGCCCGATTGATTTGACATCATTCAAGTCGGCCTTCCTTGATAGGTTCTTTCCCTTAGAATTGAGGGAGCGAAAGATGCAAGAATTCATCAATCTTCGACAAGGGAGTTTGAGTGTGAAGGAATATGGCCTTAAATTCACCCAATTGTCAAAGTATGCCCTAACCTTAGTGACGGATTCTCAGGCCAAGATGAACAAACTTGTTATGGGGATATCCAACTTGGTGGTAAATGAATGTCGTTCGGCTATGCTCATCCCAAGTATGAATAATGCACATATAATGGTTCACGCCGAACAAATTGAGGAACAAAATCTCAAGCAAGTGAGTAGGGAGGTGAAGAGGCCAAGACCCGACGATGGAAATTTTTCCAAGGGTAAGTTTGAAAGTCAAAGTGGACCACGGTTTAAGAAGAGGTTTTCTAATCAACGTACTACTAGCAACCCAAAGGGCAACAAAGAGAGGGTGCCTACTCCAAGGCCACCAAGAGGTAATAGTGGTGGATCTTTCATGGAGAAGCCTACTTGTGCCAAATGTGGCAAAAAGCATGATAGTAAGTGTCTTTCCGGTACGGGTGCATGCTATGGTTGTGGTAAGAGTGGCCACCAAATGAGGGATTGTCCTATGCTAAAGGTTCAAGGAAGAGAGGGCAATTAAACTCCTCCAAGTGGATCTAATTCCGATGCTCCAAAGAAGAATCACTTCTATGCTCTCCAAACTAGGGGTGATCAAAAGAGCTCACCCGATGTTGTTACGGGTATGTTGCAAGTCTTTTCAATTGATGTTTATGCATTATTAGACCCCGGTTCCACATTGTCTTTTTTCACACCACTTGTGGCTAACAAATCTGAAATACTCCTCGAAACCTAATAGAACCATTTTGGTCTCTACCCCGGTTGGTGACTCGATTGTAGCTAAAAGAGTTTATAGGAGTTGTCCTATTTCATTGTCTCATAAAGTCACTTTAGTTGATTTGGTGGAATTAGACATGCTTGATTTTGATGTAATATTAGGCATGGATTGGTTGCATGCTTGTTTAGCTTCCATTGATTGTAGAACTCGGGTAGTAAGGTTTCAAATTCCAAATGATCCTGTTTTAGAGTGGAAAGGGGGGAATTCAATTCCTAGAGGTCAATTTGTTTCCTATCTAAAAGCTAGAAAAATTATTTCCAAGGGGTGCATATATCATATTGTGAGGGTTATGAATGTTGAGTCCAAGGTTCCTTCTTTAGAGTAGGTCCCCGTGGTGAGTGAATTTCCAGAAGTCTTTCCCGATGACTTGCCCGACATTCCTCCCAAATGGGAAATAGACTTTGGCATTGATCTTTTGCTGGATACACAACCCATATCTATCCCTCATTATAGAATGGCTTCGGCCGAATTGAAAGAGTTGAAGGCTCAACTCAAAGACTTGCTAGATAAGGGTTTTATTCAACCAAGCAAATCTCCATGGGGTGCACCGGTGTTGTTTGTGAAAAAGAAAGATGGGTCTCTTAGGATGTGCATTGATTATCGTCAATTGAACTAGTCACTATAAAGAATAAGTATCAACTTCCTAGGATTGACGACTTGTTTGATCAACTCCAAAGGGCTAACTTTTTCTCCAAAATAGACCTTCGTTTGGGATATCACCAACTTAGGGTGAGAGGAGTTGACAGTCCTAAAACGACTTTCTGAACTAGGTACGGGAACTATGAGTTCCTTGTGATGTCTTTTGGTTGAACGAATGCTCCAGTGGCTTTTATGGACCTCATGAATAGGGTTTTCCAGAATTACCTTGACATGTTCGTCATTGTGTTTATAGACGATATCTTGATCTACTCTAAGAGTGAGAGTGACCATATGAACCATTTGAAAGTGGTGTTGCAAGTCCTTAAGGATAACCAATTGTATGCTAAGTTTAGTAAATGTGGGTTTTGGCTTAAGTCGGTTTCTTTCCTCAGCCACATTGTATCGGGTATGGGTATTGAGGTGGATCCGAAAAAGGTGGAGGCGGTCAAAGGTTGGCCTAGGCCTCTAACTCCTATCGATATTAGGAGCTTTTTGGGATTAGCCGGCTACTACAGGAGGTTTGTCTAGGGTTTCTCCTCTATTGCATCTCCATTGACGGCCTTAACTCAAAAGAAAGCGAAGTTTGTATGGTCGGAGGCTTGTGAGAAGAGCTTCCAAGAATTGAAGGATAGGCTTATGTTCGCTCCAGTGTTGACTTTACTGGAGGGTGATTTTGTCGGGTGAATACAATCAAATACAATCAAACAGAATCTAATTCTAATGCAAAAATTCAAATTCAAAAATGAAATAGAAAAGATACAAATGATGGGTTTATAGTATATTATGATGCTTCCCGAGTAGGTTTGGGGTGTGTCCATGCAACATGGGAAAGTAATTGCCTATGCTTAAAGGCAACTCAAGGTACATGAAAAGAATTATCTGACTCATGATCTCGAATTAGCAGCAGTGGTGTTTGCTTTGAAAATTTGGAGGTACTATCTTTATAGTGTTCATGTCGATGTATTCACTGACCACAAGAGTCTTCAATATGTTTTTAGCCAAAAAGAGTTTAACCTCCGACAAAGAAGGTGGTTAGAGTTGTTGAAAGACTACGATATGAGTGTCCTTTATCACCCTAGCAAAGTCAATGTAGTTGCGGATGCCTTAAGTAGAATGTCCATGGGAAGTGTGGCTCATGTAGAAGATGAGAAGAAGGAATTGGTTTGTGACGTACATAGGTTGGCCCATCAAGGTGTCCAACTTGTAGACTCCACCAAGGGTGGATTCATGGTTCACCATAGTTCTGAATCATCCTTTGTGGTTGATGTAAAGTCTAAGCAACATCTTGATCCTATTTTGATGGAATTGAAGGAATCGGTTCTCAACAAGTCCATTGAGGTTTTCTCCCAAGAGGGAGATGGGGTGCTTAGGTACCAAGGTAGGTTGTGTGTTCCGGATGTTGATGGTTTGAGGGAGAAAATATTAGAAGAGGCTCATGGTTCGCGGTATTCTATTCATCCGGGAGCCACCAAGATGTACCGTGACCTACGGGAAGTCTATTGGTGGAATGGTATGAAGAAGAATATAGCGGGTTTTGTGGCCAAATGTCCAAATTGTCAACAAGTCAAGGCCGAGCACATGAAACCGGGAGGGTTTCTCCAAGATATGAATATTCCCACTTGGAAGTGGGAGGAGGTGAATATGGATTTTGTTGTGGGGTTTCCCCGTACTCGAAGGCAACATGATTCTATTTGGGTCATTATTGATAGGATGACGAAATCAGCCCATTTCCTTCTCGTCAAGACTACTTTCTCAGCGGAAGACTATGCTAAGTTGTTCATCAAGGAGATAGTGAAGTTGCATGGAATTCCTTTGTCCATCATATTGGTTAGAGGTACTCAATTCACTTCACACTTTTGGAAGGCGTTCCAACAAGGACTTGGTACCAATGTTAAAGTTAGTACCGCTTTCCACCCTTAAACGGATGGTCAAGCGAAACAGACCATTAAAACCTTAGAGGACATGTTGAGGGCGAGTGTGATTGATTTCAAGGTAATTGGGACAATCATCTTCCTTTGATAGAATTTGCCTACAACAACAGTTACCACTCTAGCATTGCCATGGCCCCATTTGAAGCTCTATATGGGAGTAGGTGTAGATCTATGGTTGGGTGGTTTGAAGTAGGTGAGTTTGCTCTAATTGGTCCCAAAATAGTCTATGATGCCACTGAGAAAGTTCGATGCATTAGAGAAAGGTTGAAGACGATGCAAAGTCGGCAAAAGTCTTATGCCGATGATAGAAGAAAGGATCTTAAATTTCAGGTTGGTGATTGGGTCTACTTGAAAATCTCGCCTATGAAAGGCATGATGAAGTTTGGCAAGAAGGGCAAACTTAGTCCCCGGTATGTAGGGCCGTACCAAATCTTGAAACGTGTTAGGAAAGTGGCATACGAATTAGAGTTGCCAAACGAATTGGCCCCGGTTCACCCGGTGTTTCATGTTTCCATGCTTAAGAAATGCATTGGTGATCCGGTGTCCATCCTTCCTCTAGAGGGCATAGGAGTTGATGCGAACCTTTCTTATGAGAAGGTCCCAATAGAGATTTTAGACCGGCAAGTGAAAAGATTGCGAAATAAAGAAGTTGCTTCGGTTAAGGTTCTATAGAGGAATAATTTAGTTGAGGGTGCTACATGGGAGGCCGAGACCGATATGAAGTCCCGCTATCCTCATCTTTTTCCTTCTACTCCTACCTAAACTTGAGATAAGTAATTCCTCTTGAATCTTAGTGCGTCGGGAGTCATGTGTATTTTGTGAATTTTCATGATTCCCTTATGTCGAGCATGTTCTTGTAACAATTCATGATTAGCATATACTTAAGTTTTCATGGATTACATATTCCTCATGTTGATTGCATTTTTATATGAATGAGAATTCATGAGTTCCATGCATATTGAGTTGGTAGATGTAGTTCCTACTTTTTTTTTGCAATGCATTGACCATGTCTTATAATGGATTTGATGTTTCCTCCAATGAATCTTGTATTTTTGTTTTGTTGCATACTCGTTGCGCTGCTAGTCTTGAGTCTACACTTCCGTAAGGTGTCCAGATTTCTATTCAAGGATGAATGTCCCCAAGGGGGAGATAATGTAACACCTTAGGAAAATGGTAGGATAACCTAGAGTCTCATCTTGTGGGTTAGATAAACCTTAAAGCAACAACTAGGCTATATTAGAACTTGAAAGGTTAAGGAATGAGTCTAGGGAGAAGTCTAGGACCCTAAACTACCTAAGAAAAAATCAAGGGAAAACAATAGTTACCTCAAGTCCATTCGACGATGGGTAGTAGCTTCGCCATGAGCGTTGGCGATGCGCCAACGGGCTCTCCTCGCCTAGTGGACAGCCTCCCCTCAAGTCCAAGCTGCTGGAACAAAGGGCAGAATGGGTGGAGGATCGCCCAAGGGATTGTCGATTCGCCCATGTTCCCTCCCCATCGCCTAGTGAGCTGCCCATTTAGGGAGCTCACTGTAACTTTGGGCGGAACCAAGGTGCATTAGGTATGTCGCCTAAGTGCCTTGGCGAGCCAAGGTGTGCAATAGGGTGGACTGCAGTGTGAAAGAGATAAGATTGGGGGTTTAATGAAGGTTCTTTTAGTAAATCTTTCCTAAACATAAACCAACACTTTCTACTCTTTTCCTACCAACTATAAATACTTTTTAGAATCAAATTCTCCCTTTTTAATCACTCTTAAAAGAAATAAAAGAAGACCCTAATCCTTTATTTCTCTATCTAGAAGTTCCTCCACTGAAGAACACCAAGAACTTGAAGATTAGGGTTCAAGCTCCAAGATTTTTACTCCAATTCACGGGAAAGGCTTCAATTAAGGTATGGGAACCTTGATTCATGGAATATCTTTCTCCATGAAGCCTTTCAACTCTTGATTTCGAATTTGATAACTTGTTCAAAAACTAGGGTTTCTATTCTAACCATGGGTTCCTCCTAAAATCGATGTCATCTTGTTAATTGCATTATATTATTGATGATTTGATGTTTAATGGTGATTTTTATTGTCAAAATTTTGATGAACCCATGTGTTTCCCCCATGACCCCAATTTCAAGTATTATGAAGGGTGTATTGATGCAAGATGATTACTACGAATTGTTTTTTTGTTATTTAGATATTGAATCTTGTTTTATTCATGCTTATAGTAGTCTTCCTAAGTGTGATGTTGAGACTTGGTTCATGACTCTTTGAAGGGGGTAATTTGTAAAGGATTATTCATAATTGATGAAGGCTGTTGGTGGACCTATGATTCACTTGTAAGGTGAAGGTAATTCATGATGTGTGTGGTTAGAATGATGCAAGATCCTCTCCTACTATACTTTTCCCCTTGATCTATGTACGAATTATGAAGGTATGACTATGTTATGAAGGTACTGTTGATTGAAAGGTCATGCTCATATGTACACTACAAATATGTTATGAATGGTTTACTCTTATGTTGATGACTCAAGGGCTAAAAGGAAGTTCTCACTCTATGAATCCATGAGCTATTATAATGTTATGTTGGGTTGAAGGCTTAAAGGGCATTCTTCAATGAACCTAAAATTAAGTAAAGACTAAATATGACTTACAAGGGAACTATACTTAGCACTAAGTGGGTATGTAAATGAGACGGCGGCTTCTACATTTAGCAAGTCCGGCCTCCCAAGATGTGTTGTCTCATGGGATGGGAACCTTATATGTTAGCAAGTCCGGGTTCCTAATAGCAATCCCCATATCCAATAACTACGTGCCCCCGTAGGTCTTAGCTTAGTGGATCCACCTAGATAGTTATTCATGTAGTTCTTCATTGGCAAGTAGAACACAATTTTTCGGTGTGGGGCTATATGACACCGGATTCCATGTAGCTCACATGGTCTATGTCGGTTATGGTTATTTCTCCCTAAATAACAAGATAATGAACGAGGTAAGAACTATATCATCACTTCTTAATTAGTTTACTTAATGGGAGTAGGGGTGTGGGACTCCACTTGTACATTGCACAAGTATACTTATTAGGATGTTGTGAGATGGTTCCCTTATGTTATGATAAGACATGAATGAATGAATGTATGATGAGTGGATAGTTGATATGAATGACTTTCCTTATGTTTAAATCCTGTATGTGACTAAGTTCTTGTTGAAGACTATGTTTTATGATAATGTCTAAATATGATGTGTATGACCAAGGTAGCTTCAAGGGAGTACTTGGGTAGGATTGGTATTATGGGATGCTAGCCATGGATTGCACTAAGTGTTCCCTAGGAGTTGCTAAGGTGTTGCTATTACCATGTTATGATTTCTATTATGATTATGGCTTGCCTTTGATATGAAAGTGTATATGGGTCCCAAACTTGGTAAATGCATTCTTTTCATACAAAAATGTCCTTTTTATCATGTTAAGGATTTTTATGCATGTTTCCATACTTAGTACTTTATGTGCTAACCTCTTTCTTCTACTTACTGTGAGTTTAGGTTTGGGCCATTGATACTTACTACTTCCTTGAAGGTGAAGCTAGGGTCGACTAATCCCCCAGCTTGGTGAGTCCTCAAGTTCGAGGACGAGTTGCTATTGTTTATAATTCTAGTTTTCTTCTATATTCTAGACTATGTTGTATTTCCTATTGTTGGGAACTTCTATTGATGTAAAGGCCTAAGTCCCGAAACTTGTATTCATATGTTTTTAGATGGTGTATGAGACAAGGTCTAGAGTTCCCTATGATTTTCTTTTATGAAATGTGAAGTTGAACTACGATTGTAAAGTTTTAAATTTTCCGCATTATTTCTATGTCTTATGTAATGATGATGCTATGGGCTTGTATGAGACCCCTTCGGGGTCAAGTACGCAATGTTACGACTAGGGGGTTCTCTCGGGTCGTGACAGCGCCAAAATCCAAAAGACTCGCAAGGTGGTCAGTCCGAGGATATGCACTCTCGTATACTCAACAAAGTTGAAGGGTCAGACAAGATTTCAAAGGAAATGAAAGAAGATGTGTCTACCCTTAGCCAGATCGTCACCTCCCATTCAGTGTCGATCAAGTAGTTGGAGACCCAAATGGGTAATATATCGTCTCATCTCAACCTGAGATAGCATGGGGGTTTAGCTAGTGATACTAAGGCTAACCCAAAGAATGAGGTTTGAAGGTGGACTTGCGTCGTATCGCGACGTTAACCAAGGCACTGCTTGGGAGGCAACCCAAGACCCCTTATTGCTTTATTTTGTTTCGATAAAATAATGGTGTGTTGATTGTGTAGGTGGAAGTGTGGAAAGTATTCGAAAAGTGCAGATTGGCGAGCTTTAGGTCCATTCAGTGAATCACAGAAAAGGTCGGCGATACCGACCCAAATCGCTATCAGACTCAAGACAATTTTACATGGGAGTCTGTAAAACTCGACCATCTCAGGAGATCATTGGCGAATCGCCGACCATGTCGGCGATCCCGACGGAGACTACTGTTTGGACTCCCACAATAACTGGAGGTCCTATAATGTTCGACGAGGTGAATGACTATTCAACGTGTCGCCGAGTGGCTCTGTGAGCACAACTAATGTCACCAAATGGGCAAGAACTGGACGGTTTTTCAGTCCAAAGGTTTAAAAGTTTCAAATGCATTCACTTTCCCACACTTTTTATCTTCCCAAACTCATACCTGCACTCTAGTTTCTATATATCTTGCATTTTAGAGTATTTTAGTCATTGATTGGTGCTCAAATTGTGGATTACTTTGCTGCCTAGCATTTCAATCTTCATTAATCGGCATCAAAGGTTGGTTTTCCGAACCCCAAGATTATTTTATCGAAATTTTACTCATTTGCAATAATCTTATCATATTGTCATGTGCTGGGCGTCTCTAATAGAATTAGTATGTATTCATGCCTATTTTAATTTGATAATCTTTCCCGTATTGTTTTGATCGTCGAATGCCCGTAAATTTGTGCCTTAAAATGAGTTAAATTTTATGGGGTTGGGCTTGCATGTTGGTTAGATTGGTTGGGTGAAGTCTGAGTAGCCCATATTTGTGCTAAATGACGTAAATTGTGCAATGATAGAGTGGGTGACACCATTATTATGGGCAAAAGGTCATCAAATAGCCAAATTTGGCAAAACCGGGAGAAGTCTGAGTATATCAGGGTGATGGGTGCTCTGGGTCTGAACTTAATTTAACTAGTGCATGCTTTGATTTTTTTTTCGGGGGTTGCGGGGTTGAATTCGAGAAGTGGGTTTGGAAGTACGCACGTTGGGCCATTTGGCGAGCTGAGTCGAGCTCGCCAAACCACTCGGTGGTTTGTCGAAGTTCTCCATATCTCCTTTAATTTCATGCCTAATGAGTAGTTGAATTCTGTAACTTTTGGCGAGAAGCCTGAGGTCACCGAAATCACTCAGTGACTCGCCGAAGGTATTCTTGACCACCCTTTGTTTGCGCCGCGAAACCCTTTTTGCACTGGAAATTTCAGCGGGCTAGCCCTTGCTCGCTGAAAGTTATCGGCGATTTGCCGAATGGGACCTCCCTTTGGCGACTTGCTGAGATTTTTGAACAAATCCCTTCGACGAGCTCGATCCAGCTCGCCAAAGAGATTCGGCGTCTCGCCGACTAGATCAGCGAGTCTGTCTGCAGTTAATTTTCAGTGATTTGATATGAATATTTACTAACTTTTCTCTGATGTTTGGCAGATATTGTATGAACAAATCTAGATAGGCCACCCCATAAAAAAGCACGGGCCATTACTATAAATGAAGAGGGATCAAATCCTCCAAAGAAGAGAAGGCAAGAACTCCCACTTGGAGACAAAGGCAAGAGAAATAAGCATACATCTGAGAGAGTGGTTGTTGACACATGGGCTGATTTGTCTAATCCTGAAGACGAGAAGTCTTTGATTTCCCGAAGGTATATGCTCCGGGCTGGATCTCACCCTACGTCCACCAGAGTTCCTTAAGCATCCACACCAGCAGAATCATTGCCAACTCCGGCACCTCATGTCGCTCCCATGCCACCGGTCGTTCCTGCACCTAGACTCCTCAACAGGTTGAAAAGAGATGGTTTGTGCACCATTCTTCAAGAAAAACTACTATCTACCGAGGGTCTAGAAGGTAAGTACCCTAGTGTAGCAGAGTTATTACAGTGGCACCAGTTCCAGATTTTCACCAGACTCTGAGGTCCGTATATTCCTTCATGGGTCCGTGAGTTCTACACAATATATGGTGAACTAGTGCGAAAGAGTAAAAAGAACGCCAGCGAGTTCAGACCGGTTAAGTCGGTCACTATTCGAGGTGTAGAAGTGAACTGCAGTGAGGAGTACATTAATGTTGTATTAGATAGGTCTCCAGGATCTTCACTCTTATATGACAGCCTGCCTACATCACAAACTCTGGAGGATCTAAAGGGTTGTCTTGCCCCCCTTATTTCTGATACCACTACTAGGTGGATTGAGGCGGGAGTCAAGATCGAGAAGAAGGATTTGAATATAGCTTCCCGCTATTGGTTGGGATTCATCAGTAGTTCACTTATGCCTTCACAAAATGAATCCATCCTCTGACATGCAAAAGCAACATGCCTGGGGTCTATCTTATCAAAGAAGAGGCTCAACTTGGGCCTTATCATAGAGCAGGAGATGGTCATAGGAGCCAAGAAGTAGCAGACCTCTTTGCCCATCCCAGTATTGATCACAGAGTTATGCCGACGTGCTGGAATGCCACAGGATGCTGCTATAGATCTTGATATTATCCCATCCTCCTCCACTGACATTCGTCGCATTGAGGCCGAGTATACTAGAGAGGAGGCTGACAGGAGGAGGGCGGCTCCAGTGGACACATCCCCAGAGATGGATATGGATTTGATACCTGTAGAGGCGTCTTCGCCTACTCCGGCCTCCAGGCCTTTAGGTACTTCTGCCCCTTCTACTTCTTCACAGGTTCTGGGAGCCTCCATCTCGTCCCAGCCAGTCAAGATTACTCAGGCCATGATCCTAAAGATGTGGCACTTGGCATCATTCACCTGATGTGAAGGCGACCCGACTTGAGAGATCCATCCAAGGAATGATCGAGAGTGCCATCCTTGCTGCACTTACCCCCCTCCAAACTTCTGTTGATGAGTTGGCTGTGAGAGTCACAGCTTGTGAGAGCAGACAGAAGGAGGCCTCAGAGGTTACGGATTTACAGGCAAGGTAGCAGACTTGAGGAAGGACGTAGAGTATCTGAAGTATAATGACTTCACTTCATTACTGAAGGATGCTGATGATGTAGATGCCCCTGAGATCCCTCTGGCTACCACCGGGGATGTACATTGTGATGAGACCACAGTGAGTGAGTCGGATGCTAAGACCGAAAAGGAGCAAATACAGATACAAATACAGATACAGATACAGGAGGAGAGCATATATGGAGACTTGCCGGATCTTGCGGGGACAAGTATGCAGTCGATGATATAGACATCACTTACTGAGACCACCTTGGCTTCTCCTAGTGCTAATACTGTTCCTATTGAGGTGACTCCGGGTATTGAGACATGAGACCAGACAGATGCACCGGGCACTGATGCCAGACAGATGGAGCGATTGCGTAGATAGGATCCCCTCTTTACCTCCCTCTCTGTCTTACTTTATTTTACTTTTGGATATTTTCATTTGCATTTGAGGACAAATGATATTTGTTTGTGGTGGGGTAAGGCCCACCTTTGTGCATATTAGTTTTGTTTATATATTGGGCTTTGAGCTAAATTCGTGTTATACACTGCTTTTTGTAGGAGTTTGAGCTTGTGGCTCCTTGCTTTTAATTGTAAATGATTTTTGACCCTTCCGAAAAAAATTGCCACCTTATGTATGTGTTGAATGTGGCTGTTCTCTTGCAAATTTGAGTACCAGTTTTGATCAATATCGATGACTCGAATAGTTCTTATAATCGAACATAAATGAATGCGCGGCTACGATGAGGCCAATTGAAGTTGCATAGACAATATGTGAACTCTTTGCATCTCGTTGTAACTAGCCAATTATTAAATCAAGTCTCTTGTGATGAACATTGCACACTAGAGAAAGTGTGGAGTCTTGTTTGACTTTGGTGTCAATGTCTTATGTGATGAGCTTACCGTGAACTATGCATGATGACACCTATAATTTGCCCCGTTGGTCCGATTGACTAAGTGATGCAATTTCTTGAGATGATCTTAGGATACTTTAAAGAGTGTGAACCAATCTGAAATTATACCTCTTTTGTGGCTTACCTTGTGAGTGTGTGAACCTATTTTGAGCACCCTTTGAGCCTTAACATTTTCTTGGAAGAAACTTGATAACATTACTACCTTTTATTGATCCATTACCTATAATCCTCATGATCTGTGGTTTGTTTGAATAGCCAACTTAGGCCAAAAGCCTAAGTTGGGGGTGTGGTGAAAAGAGAAGGCAAATCAAGTAAATGCAAAGAAGTCCCTTGGGCCCATGTTTTGAGAAAAATGGAACCCCTCCATATAAAAAAAGAGAGAAAAAGAAGAAAGGATTGAAAAAGAAAAAGTTGTGAAATAAAGTTGTGGAAATACAAAGAAAATGGGGTTCCCAATGACTCATGGAAGATGAATAAGAGGTGACTTTTGAGCTTGAACGAAATTGATAAAGAGAAGGAAAGAAGGTGTTGTTCATATCACATTTCATGAGGATTTTTAGCCTATAAGCCTAAATGACCATACCATTACACTCAGCCCCGTTTCAAACCTTGAAAAGACCTTTTTGATCTTGAATGAGCTGAAGCAAAAGTCGATTAGAAAATAAGGGTAAAGCTCTGGGTGAAATCATGCATTGTGTTTATCTTTGTGAGTTTGAGTGTTGATCTTGATTCTAGAACTTTAAATGATTGAACCATTATGTGTGAATATGGAATCATTCTTTGTGAGGGCATTCGAATACCTTTGTTGAGCTCGAACTTGCATTTGCAACAAGTATAGTGAGCTTGAGATTCTTTGGTAATGGTGAGTCACAACTTGAATCTTTGAGTGCACATTGATCCTTGCACAAGTAAGTTGAGACTTTTTTTGTGCATTCATGATTGAGTCCTGTGTAGCATCGGACAGGTTGGAGTTCTTACCTTGTTGGGCACTGTTTGAGATATCCTTTTTGAGCTGCTGAACTTGAGTTTTACTTGAAGACAAGCAAAAGTTTAAGTTGGGGGTGTTGATGAGTCCACGATTTGGACTCTTTTAGGGCTTTATTTTAATGGATTTAGTGTCCTCAAATGCATATTTTGTCCCAAAAACTGATGTAAATCCTTAAGTTTCAGGTTTTTGGAGTTAGAGACAAAGAATGGACACTATGGAGCAAAAAGGAACAAGGCAGCTAAAAGAACGAAGAAAAGAAGGCCTGAGGATTGCCGAAGCCATTGGGCGAGTCGCCGAATGGCCTTGATCTCGCCCTATGTTCCAATGTGCAAAGCCTTGAAGGACAAAATCAAATAGGCGATCGAAAGGAGCAGTCGACGAGTCGCCGAACGATTACGTGAGGCAGTGCCATATCACCCAAAGTTACAAAGCTTGAAGTTGCTAAAGGACAATGCAGAAAGGCGATGAACCAGACCAAAGAGCGGATCGCTGAGTGAATCGACGATCCCGACTAACTGCGCTGAGTGATCCTTCGCAGCACAATTTTTGAAAACTATAAATACTTGTTTGAATTTTTAGTTTAGTATCAAGTTTTACATTTCAGAACTCTGTTTTAGAATCACTCAGTTTTTAGAACTTAGTTTTTTTGGAGACAATTTCCTTTAGCTTTGAAGAGTTGAAGATTTTCATTTTCGAAGCAATTGGAAGTGGATATTGAAGATTCTTTATCCTTGACGTGTGTAAAGACAATATTTATCGTACCCATTTGATGGAAACACTTTTCGGTATCAATTTCTATCTCTTTTCTATGTTTAGTTAAAACCCCAATTCTTGGGGTGTGATTTTGTGAATATGGGTTGAATTTATTGTTGGGTATTGCTTATTGATTGTTTATTCGTTGTTTATAGGTGATTTCATTCAGTAGTTGTGTTTGAATTAAATGGGGTTGTAGTTGCAAATACAATTTTATCTTCGTGTTTTGACTTGCTCGAGAGAGAAGTTTTAAAACCAAAACTACTGAATCGATAGTTGGTGGTTATTGGGTTTTCGTGGGTTCAGCTCGATAGAGTGAATCCTAAACCCTCTCCCACACATTCAGCTCGAGAGAGTGAATGGACTAAGGCAAAGGTTGTGCTTCATTGCCGCTTATTGGTGTTCGAGAGAAACCGATTTGATTCGGGGTAAATTGTTTGAGAGAAAATTTACCCCCACTAAAGTCTAGCCTAGTTACCAATTTGCCGCGAGTTACTATCAATAGCATTTACCCGGTTGTGTTTTTTTGCCCATATTCCTATCACATCCCAAGAATCCCGTCTCCATATTTGCATTTTCGCTTTAGTTGTCACTTTAGTTGATAATTGCTTACAAAAACCCCTTCGATATTTGACACTTGTGTCACCCTTTTTAATTTATCATGTTTTTACTCGTTAATATCTATAGCTATAATTAACTTGAACATATATTTTGCTTTTCTATTGATTCTCAATTACAAACCGCTCCCTGTGGTAACGATCCCAACCCTTGGTTGGGGTTGTATTAATATTGAACGACTGTGGATGCTTAGTATTAGATGAAGCACCCAGATACATCAAGTTAGATAGTCATGCATAAAAACCTTGAAAACATGCAAAAAGGGACATTTTAGTTGAATGCATGCAATTTACTGAGTTAAAACATCATTTTGAAGAAAATGGAAAAGCATAAGTCATAAGCATGTTCATTTCATAAATCAACATGTCATAAGAGAAACATACCATAAGTACCCTTAAAGCATAATGAATGAATACGATCTCATAATCCTACCCATGCTAAGTCTAGCTCCTTGAGTATCCATAGTTCACAATTCATATCCTTGTTCATAGTGGGAATATACCTTAACTGACATAGACCATTGATGAGTCCACAATTTGGACTCATTTAGGGCTTTATTTGGATAGGTTTAGTGTCCTTAAATGTTTTTTTGTGCCAATAACTGATGTAAAATCCTTGTTTTCCAGGTATTTTTATTGAGGAACAAAGCATGGACACTAATGGGCAAAAAGGAAGAAGGCAGCTGAAAGAACGAAGAAAAGAAGGCATGTTGATCACCCAATCTATTGGGCGAGTTGCCGAGTGGCCAATACCTTGCCTAAAGTTCCAGTGTGCAAAGCCCAGAAGGAGAAAATCAAGTCGGTGAGATAAAGGAGCAGTCGGCGTGTCGCCGAACGGTTTCGCGATACAGTGTTGGATCGCCCAAAGTTACAGAACTTGAGGATGTTGAATGCAAAAGCAAAGCGGCAATAGAACTGACCAAAGGGCAGATCGCCGAGTTGATCGGCGATCCCGACTTACTGCACCGAATGGTCCTTCGCAGCATATTCTTGGCGACTATAAATACTTTTTTTTTTATTGTTAGTTGAGTATCAGTTTTCATAATATAGAATTTCTTATCATCTTTGAAGATAGAACTCTGAGTATTGAGACAATATTTTCCTTAGCTTTGAAGAATTGAAATTTTCCATTTTTGAGAAATTGGAAGTGGGTCTTTGAGATTATTCAATTTGGACCTTTGTAAAGACGAAATTAATCTTACCCAGTTGATGGAAACACAATTTGGTAATGATTTCTATCATTTTATGATGTCTAGCTAAAACCCCAATTCTTGGGGTATGATTATGGGTTGATTTAGCTTATGGGTATTGTTAATTGATAGTTTAAATACTGTTAAAAGGTGATTTCCATTAGTAATTGTGGGTTAATTTAAAGGGTTGTAGTTGCAAATGCAATTCTACCTTCTTGTTTTTGGCTTGCTCGAGAGAGAGGTTTTAAAACCAAGATTACTGATTTGATGGTCTGTGGGTATTGGGTTGTCATAGGTTCAGCTCAAGAGAGTGAATCCTAAACCATTTTCCACACATTCAACTCGAGAGAGTGAATGGACTAAAGCGTAGCTGTTATTAATTGCTGCTTGTTGGTGTTCGAGGGAAACCAACTTGATTCGGGATAAATTGTTTGAGAGAAAGTTTATCCCCACTAAAGTCTAGCTTATTCGCTGATTTACAGCTATTTACTATCAGTTGCAATTACCCATTTGTCTACCTTAGCCTATAATCCAATCACATCCCAAGAAACCGTCTCATTACTTGTTAATTAGTGTGATTTGTTGTTGTTGTAGTTGATAATTACAATTAAAAAAAACCTGTTATTTGACACTTGTGTCACCCTAAATTTGAATTATATTTTTATTCCTAAATATCTATTCCTATGATTGACTTGAACATATTTGTACTTGGCTCTTGAATCTTAAGCACGTACCACTCCTTGTGGGATTCGACCCCAACTCACTTAGTTGGGTTATATTACTGACTAATGATCATTGGCACTTAGAATTGGAAGAAGTGTCCTGATACGTGAAATCAACCATGTGAGCTTACCATGGAATCCGGTGTTACCCACACCGAAAAGGGTTGTCCTACTTGCTTAAGGTAGAACCATACTCTTAGCTTAGGTGGATCCACTAGCTAAATAACTTATGGGGGCACATAATTTATGGGATAAGGAGATTGTTACTAGAAACCCGCCTTTTCTAGTGGGGGAGCTTCCATCTCAAGAGATACTTTCTAGAAACCCGCCCTCTCTAGCGGGGAACCTCGATCTCATATTCAATATCCACTCGGTGCTAAGCATAATTCCCACGGTGTACATATTAAGTTTTGACTTAAGATCATATTCATGGAAGAATGCCTTGACACTCAATCCAACATAATTCATACTATAGCTCATAGATTCAATAGGTGAGAATAGTCTTTCAACCTTAGAATCATCATATTGTGAGAAAACCTTTCACATCATAGCATCTTCATACATAAATGTGTACATGAGGATAACCTTCCAACACACAACAACTAGATAATAATCATATTCTCTTTACTCTCAAAGTGGTCTTAAAGCATATACATAAACCTCATAATCATGCATAATTCACATACTTTGCCCTTCAAGGACCATAGATCGTATTCCATCGACACATCTATAATTACTACATTAGACATGGATGATAAAATCATTCAAATAGCTCAATTACGACAAGCATAATCTCATAATATCCTTCTTTCATCAATTCACTCACATCACAAGGTCATAAATTGGGAATATGGGGATTTCATGGATTCTTGGGGGATTTCAACATAAAACCATAACAAATCATCAATTTTGATCATAATATGAAGTAATTAAAGCAATAGAATAGTTTTTGAAAAGGAACCCATGACTTGGAGTAAAACCCTAGTTTTTGGGGAAAGTATAAGTTTTGAAATTGAGTTGGGAGGGACTCCATGGATGATGACTATCCATGGATGAAGGACTAACATACCTTAGTGAAGAAATCCAATGAATTTGAGTGTCAAAGCTTGTTCCTTCAACCCTAGCTTCACTTTCCTTCTTCTTCTTCCTTGGAGTTCTAGAGAGAGAGTTTTGGGGAAAAGTTGGTTTTGATTTGGGATTAAGAAATAATGAGGAAGATGAGTTAATTTAGGGGTCTTAAATCATTATATAGTTAGTCTAATTTAGTGTAAAATGACATCACTTAACATTAATTAAAAATGGAAAACCCCATAATGCCCCTAAGTGAAACTCCTAAATAGCAGTTCCACGTCTCACCCACGACCCATCACCGTCGTACCGTGGTTGGACTCACGGCCCATGCTGGTGAACGTGGTCTGGCGTTCAGAGACCTGGTTTCTGGGGCCTCCATCCATGACCCCTCACCTACGGGGTGTGGGTGGACCAACGGGGCGTAGGTCCCCCATCCGTAGGTCACTGCCAGGAAATTCCTAGGATCTGCCTCAAGGACCCATGGTTGGTCCTTCGGGTTCGTACCTTGACGTTCTAACACGAAACCCTATATTTTTAGGTACGGGGAGGTATGTTTACGACTTTAACCCTCATGTTAAGTTCTAGTGTAGCCTACAAGTTTATGGAGTGTTACAATATCTCCCCCTTAGGAACATTTGTCCTCGAAGGACGATCTAGACAACTTACGCAATTTAAGACTCAAAACTAGAAGCCCAACATACTTGAAACATCAAAATAATGCACAATTCAAAGGAGGAAACTTCAACTCCAACTCAAACATAATCAATACAACACAAGGAAGTAGGAAATACATCTAACAACCCATTATGCATGCAACTCAACATTTCTCATATTCATAGGTGGAACTACCTTCTCCAACTAAAGCATGCTCAACACAATATAATGTAGCCAATATGCAATTACTCTCAAAAGCATACTAAAGCATTTTCATCAACTCATCTCATGATGTCAAATAGGCAATCCATACTAAATGCACAACAACATGAGGAACGTAAATCATGAAAACTCATTTTATTAGTAAACATAAATTTTATCAAGAACATGCATAACAGAAGGAAATCATAGGAAAACACACATACCACACATGACTCCCAAAACACTAAAACACAAGAGGAACTACTTATCTCAAGCTTGAATAGGAGTAGACGAAAAAAGATGAGGATATCGTGACTTTATATCGGCCTCGGCTTTCCAACCAGCACCCTCAACTAGATGATTTCTCCATAGAACCTTCACGGAAGCTATTTCCTTGTGTCTCAATCTCTTGACTCGTCAGTCTAGGATCTCTATCGAAACCTCTTCATATGAAAGATTTTCGCCAACTCCCAACCCTTTTGGGGGAATGATGGATACCGAATCTCTAATACACTTATTAAGCATAGAAACATGAAATAATTGGTGGACCGGAGCTAACTCATCTAGCAAATCCAACTCATAGGCAACTTTCCCAATTCGTTTCAAAATTTGGTATGGGCCCACATACTGAGGACTAAGTTTTCCCTTCTTGCCAAACCTCATCACACCTTTCATAGGTGAGATTTTTAGATAGACCGAATCATTCACTTCAAATTCTAGATCCCTTCTTCTCACATCGGCATAAGACTTTTGTGTACTTTTAGCCATTTCTCAACCTGTCTCTAATAGGCTGAACTTTTTCAATAACTTCATAAACTTATTCGAGACCAATAAGAGAAATTTCACCTACCTCAAACCAACCAACCGGAGACCTACATCTCCTACCATACAAGGCTTCAAAAGGAGCCATACCGATACTTGAGTGATAGCTATTATTGTAGGAAAACTCTATCAAAGGCAAGTGGTCATCCCAATTACGCTTGAAGTCTACAACACATTCCCTTAACATATCCTCTAATGTTTGGATGGTCCACTCTGCTTGCCCATTGATTTGGGGATGAAAAGTCGTGCTAAGCTTAACCTTAGCACTAAGCCCTTTTTGGAATGACTTCCAAAAGTGTGAGGTAAATTGAGTACCCCGTTCCGAAATAATAGACAAAGGGACCCCATGCACCTTCACTATCTCACTTATTTACAACTTGGGATAGTCTTCCGCCGAATGAGAAACCTTAACGGGGATAAAGTGGGCTAATTTTGTCATTCGATCTATAATGACCCAAATAGAATCATGTTGCCTTTGGGTGTGAGGCAAACCCACAATAAAACCCATATTCATCTATTCCTACTTTCAAGTAGGAATTGGTATATTTTGGGATAAGCATCCCGGCCTTTGATGCTCAACCTAAACTTGTTGACAATTCGGACATTTCGTTACAAATCCCATGATATCTTTCTTCATTTTGTTCCACCAATAGACTTCCCGTAGATCATGGTACATCTTGGTGGCTCCCAAATGAATAGAATACCGAGAATTATAAGCTTCCTCTAGAATTTGTTCCTTCAAACCATCAATATCCGGAACACATAACTGACCTTGGTACCTAAGCACCCCATCTCCCCCTTGGGAGAAAGCCTCAATGGACTTTTTGATTACCGACTCTTTCATCTCAACTAATATAGGATCAAGGTCTTTCTTAGACTTCACATCCATCACAAAGGACGATTCAGAACCATTATGAACCATGACACCACCCTTGTTAGAATCCACTTGTTGAACACCTAGCCGAGCCAACCTATGCACATCACGAACCAATTCTTTATTTTCATCCTCTACATGAGCCACACTACCCATGGACAATCTACTAAGAGCATTCGCTACCACATTAACTTTGTCGGGGTGATAAAGGACACTCATGTCATAGTCCTTCAATAATTCTAACCACCTCCTTTGGCGATGATTCAAGTCCTTTTGACTAAACACATATTGTAAGATCTTGTGATCGGTAAACACATCAACATGCACCCCATATAGATAATGCTTCCATATTTTTAAGGCAAACACAACCGCCGCTAACTAAAGGTCATGGGTAGGATAATTTTTCTCATGGACTTTAAGTTACCTTGAAGCATAGGCAATCACCTTACCATTTTGCATAAGCACACATCCCAACCCAACTCTAGAGGCGTATCAATATACCACAAAACCATTTGTACCCTCTGGAAAGGTCAACACCGGAGCAGAAGTAAGTCTATCTTTTTACTATTGGACACTCTTCTCACAAGCTTCCGACCATACAAACTAAGCTTTATTTTGAGTCAAGGCCGTCAAAGGAAAGACAATGGAAGAAAAACCCTCAATAAATCTCCTATAATAACCGGCCAATCCCAAGAAGCTCTAATGTCTGTCGGTGATAGGGGTCTAGGACAACTCTTGACCGCATCCATCTTCTTAGGATCTACCTTAATACCCTTACTTGACACAATATGACCAAGGAATGCTACGGACCTTAACAAAAATTCACACTTGCTAAACTTTGCAAAAAGTTGATGGTCCTGAAGAACTTGCAGTACAATTTTCAAATGGTCCACATGCTCATTCTCACTCCTTGAATAAATCAAAATATCATCGATAAACACTATCACAAACATGTTAAGATATTGTCGGAAAACTCTATTCATTAAGTCCATGAACTCCGCCGGAGCATTAGTCAAACCAAAGGACATTACTAGGAACTCATAATGACCATGTCTTATTCGAAAAGTCGTCTTGGGAATATCAACCCCTCTCACCCTCAATTGGTTATAACCCGAACAAAGATCAATCTTAGAGAAATAACTAGCCCCTTGAAGTTGGTCAAACAAGTCATCAATTCTCGCAAGAGGATATTTATTCTTGATGGTCACTTTATTCAATTGACGATAATCAATGCAAATTTTAAGAGACCCATCCTTCTTTCTAACAAACAACATCGGAGCACCCCATGGAAAGATACTTGGTTGAATAAAAACCCTTGTCTAGCAAATCCTTTAGTTGCTCTTTCAATTCCTTTAACTCCACCGGAGCCATTCTATAAGGAGGAATAGAGATAGGTTGCGTATCCGGAAGGATGTTAATACTAAAATCTATTTCCTTCTCGGGATAAATACCAGGCAAATCATCGGGAAAAACTTTCGGAAACTCATTAACTACCGGGACCGACTCAAGAGAATGGGTTTCGAATTCTCAATCCCTCACCCTAACAATTTGGTAAAAGCAACATTTTGAGATCATCTTTCTAGCTTTAAGGTAAGAAACAATTTAACTTCTAGGCGTAGAATTTCCTCCTTTCCACTCTAAGATAGGCACATCCGAAAATAGAAATCTAACCACCCGAGTCCTACAATCCATAAAGGCATAACATGTATGCAACCAATCCATACCCAAAATCACATCAAAGTCTAACATGTCTAACTCAACTAAATCCACCAAAGTAACTCTATGAGACAAGGAAATAGGACAACTTCTATAAACTTTCCTAGCCACCATAGAATCACCAACCAGGGTAGAGACAGAAAAAGGTTCTAACACTTCGGGGAGTAATTCAAACTTCATGGACACAAAAGGCATCACAAAGGACAAAGTAACACCGGGATCTAACAAGGCATATACATCAATAGAAAGGACTTTTAACATACCGGTCACTACATCCGGGGAGCTCTCTTGGTCGCCTCGGGATCAAAGGGTATAAAAGTGGTTTTGCCTTGGGGCATTGGAGTTTGAACCTCTTGGAGGAGCTTGCTTTCCTTCTTTCCCTTTGGCCGAAAGTGTTGGGCAATTCCTCAATTGATGTCCACTATTACCACATCCGAAACAAACACCCGTGCTGGCTAGGCACTTCCCATCATATTTCTTCCCACATTTTGCACTACCAGGCCTATTCATATAAGATTCATCATCATTAAATCCTTGAGGCTTAGGGTTGGACATTATATCCTTATTGACCCTTGGGGAAGCATTAGAGGAACCTTGGTTGGAAAACCTTTGTTTGAAATTTTGTCGACCTTGTCCATCAAACCTAGCATTGGAGAAATTCCCATCACCGGTTCTAGCTCTCTTCACCTCTCTATTCTTTTCCTTGAGTTTCTCTTCTTCCATTTGTTGGGCATGCACCATGAGACGTGAAATATCCATACTTGGGATAAGCATTGTTATACGGCAATCTTTGACTATCATGTCAGACACTCCAATCACAAATTTATTCATCTTAGCCCTTGAATCCGCCACCATAGTTGGAGCATACTTGGACAATTAGGTGAACTTAAGAGAATACTCTTTCACACTCATACCTCCTTGACGAACGTTAATGAACTCTTGCATCTTTGCTTCCCTCAACTCTAAGGGAAAGAATCTATCAAGAAATGCCGATTTAAATGATTCCCGTTCCACCAGGCCCGCTCCTACATGTCTTTCATCCTTCCACTGTTCATACCAAACTTAAGCCACATCTTTCAATTGGTAGACGGCTAACTCCGCCTTCTCTTGTGGAGACACTCCCAAAATATCAAGTACATTATAAACCTCATCAATAAACCTTTGTGGATCCTCTTCCACTTTGGAGCCATGAAATTTTGGAGGGTTCAATCTAGTAAAATCCCTCACTCTTGAAGCCGTGGAATTCATATTAGGGTTCACTGGAGCTACAACCTCTCTGTTGGCTTGGGCCTTCATAGCTTGGGCTTGAGTTGTTACGACTTGAGCTTGAGCCGTCATGGCTGGGGCCAACATTTGGAAAGCCTTCCTAATCTCCACACGAGCTCCTTCATTCACATTGTCTTCCTCAATTCTTCTTGCGTTAGCCCTTCGTGTATTCATATCATGAAGACACAAGAGAAGGATTAGGAGAGGGACTTTATAGAGTTAAACTCTAAGGCACGACTTAAGAGTAATGAAAGAAGTGTAATTTCCTAAACATTTTATTTCCTCTCATTAATAAATGTGGCACGCTTCACACTCATGAACAAGACTCTACTAGATGTGGCTTATGAGACATTAACCTAGAATCATTCTAAACCTTGTGCTCTGATTACCAATTTTGTCACGACCCAGGAGTACCCCCTAGATGTAACAAGGCACATAGAACCTCGAAAGGCACCATGTAAGCCACTTAGCATATCATAACATAAGCATAGAACAATAAAGAGAAGAAATGCATTTCAAATTCAAAAATCTTTATAAAGGAAAATGGAAGCCTATACTTTTCTCAATTAGCCATCTATTATAATACTTGAATCAAATAGGGTCACAACCCATACAACATAATCCAAAAATGGAAATATAAGAATGAAACTCAAAGTGACCTCCCATCCTCGAATCATGAGGACTCACCACAAGCAAGGAGAATAGTCGAATCCAAGCTTGAACCTAATGATGACCGCCGCCTTAAGAACCAGACCCTACACTTGGGAAAAGTATAGGAAAATATGGGTTAGTACAAAAATGCACTAAGTATGATAGTCATGCATAAAAACCTTGAAAACATGCAAAAAGGGACATTTTAGTTGAATGCATGCAATTTACTAAGTTAAAGCATCATTTTGAAGAAAATGGAAAAGCATAAGTCATAAGCATGTTCATTTCATAAGTCATCATGTCATAAGAGAAACATACCATAAGTACCCTCAAAGCATACTTGTGCAATGCATGAATAAGATCCCATAATCCTACCCATGCTAAGTATAGCTCCTAGAGTATCCATAGTCCACAATTCATATCTATGTTCATAGTGGGAATATACCATAACCGACATAAACCATGTGAGATTACTATGGAATCCGGTGTTACCCACACCGAAAAGGATTGTCCTACTTGCCTAAGGTAGAACCACACTCTAAGCTTAGGTGGATCCAATAGCTAAATAACCTATGGGGGCACATAGTTTATGGGATAAGTAGATTGCTACTAGAAACCCGCCCTTTCTAGCGGGGGAGCTTCCATCTCAATAGATACTTTCTAGAAACCCACCCTTTTTAGCGAGGGAGCCTCAATCTCATATTCAATATCCACTCGGTACTAAGCATAATTCCCACACTGTACATATTGAGTTTTGACTTAAGTTCATATTCATGGAAGAATGCTTTGATACTCAATCCAACATAATTCATACTATAACTCATAGATTCAATAGGTGAGAATAGTCTCTCAACTTTAGAATCATCATATTTTGAGAAAACCATTCACATCATAGCATCTTCATACATAAATGTATACATGAGGTGTAACACCCCATATTTTAGTGAGTTGAACTAGTATGTTGTAGGGTCTTGTAGTAGAGTTTTGGAGTGTCGTATGAGGGTTAAACTCAAGATAAATCACTCCCATACTTAGAAGGACTTTTTTAGGGGTTAAACGTCCTGGTACGACTCCCCAAGATAAATAGCTCACGGTTGCAAACCACGCTCGGTAGACTGATCTCCCTGTGGTTCATGGTCGTGGATCAGGCCTGAGTTGGCCTGCAAAATATGAGCCTCTGACCCAAACCACGAGACCAAACCATGGAAAGTAGTTCAGTCTATGGTCCGTAGATGATCAGGTCGTAGATGCTGCCAGTTTTCAGCTTTTAGTTTTTAGTTGAGTATTTAGGGGTTAAGTTAGTTATTAATTAGGGGTTAATGTAGGTCGGTTAATAGGTTATTTAACCACTAATATAATCTTAAATAAACCCTAAACTAATCATTAGAACTCATTCATCTAAAGCCCGCAAACTCTCTCCAAAAATCATCTCTCTAGAATAGAAGAAGAAGAAGAAGAGAAGAGAAGAGGGGCAGCAGCTAGGGTCGAATTCATCTATGGATTCAAGCTTTGTTTAGGGTATTGATTAAAGGTATGTGAAGCTTATTCATCTATGGGTTCTTCCACCCATAGTTCCCCCTATTTTTCCCCCAATTTTGAAGAAAACCCCAATCTAGGCTAGGGTTTCTTCCAAAGTGTGGGTAGTGCTTGAATAGGATTCCAAATGATTGGATAGCATTCAATTATGTTTGATTTAAATTTGTTTAGTAATATTATGATGAATTTATGTGATTTCTATGGTTAACCCTAATCTAAATTGATGAATGTGATAATTGTGGGTTTATGCCATTAGAGGCAAATTTGAAGGTTCTTAGGTGATCTTCCTAATTCAATGTTATGAGTAGTAATTGATCAAGATTAGTAATACTTAGACATGAATTGAACTAGACTCTATACTACATGATTGATCTTGACTTGTAAAGATGAAATTGATGATTCTTAATAGATCTTCTAGGATTATCATTATGCATAGAACTTATTCAAGGATAGGAATATGAAATCATGAATTGAACTAGAATTATGAATGTATGATAGATCATGAATAGTAATGATTGAATTTGGGAATTTATGATGAACTATGCTTAGAATTGCCTATGACTATGGATTATGACTAGAATCACCTAGTAATGAAGTATGTGATTGAAATACCTTGAAATCTAGGTATAAGATAGAAAGCTTGAGTATAAGGCTTGTAGTCATGAGTGTTGATCACTAGGGTTTTGAGAGGAAAACCAATTTGATGATCTAGATGTGCTAAGGCTTTGAGAGTAAAGTCTATATGTGAGGTTAGAAGATGAAAGTATAGAATTGTGGTAGGAGGCCTATACCTACCTAATCTATTTTATGAGTGCTTAAGTGCACAAAGTGATAGAGTCACTTGAGTTATGCTAGTATCCATGCCTAATGTAGAATTCTAGACATGACATTATGTATGGACATGATATGACATTAAAGGTTCTCTCACATAGAATGATTCTAGGTTGAAGGGTTTGCTCGCCTAAAATGAATCTAAGTCTTAGGACTAAGAAATGTGATGAGGCTTGTGGTGATTCCCCTAAATGACCTTTACATGATAGGAATGTGTGGTGAGTTCCCTTATTCCTAATTAGTTAGTTATGGGGAGTGTGAAGTGATTACCTCTCATATATATGTGACTCCTAAGGCAAGAGGTGATTACCCATTAGCCTTTATATTGATCATGGAGGCGATTACCTATGATCTTTATGTGTTGATGTGAAGGCAAATACCTATATTACACATTAATAATGATATGGAAGCGAATACCCATATCACTTTAATAATGATATGGAGGCGAATACCCATATCACCTTAAACTAAACATGGAGATGAATACCTATGATTCATTGATATGTATGACTATAGGTGAATACCCTTGTCTTTATGATTCATTGATATGTATGATATGGAGGTGAATACCCATATCACCTTAAAATGAACATGGAGGCGAATACCTATGACTCATTGATACATGACTAGAGGTGAATACCTTTGTCTTTATGATTCATTGATGTGTATGACTAGAGGTGAATACCCTTGTCTTTATGATTCATTGATATGTATGACTAGAGGTGAATACCCTTGTCTTTATGATTCATTGATATGTATGACTAGAGGTGATTACCTTTGTCTTTATAATGTTAAGAGATGATGAACTTGAATGATGAACCTAAGGGTCTAACTTAGCATGGGTGGGATTATGGGGTCTTGTTCATGCATGTCACAAGCTTGCCTTAAGGTGACTCATGAGATGTTGGCTCTTATATAATGTATGCTTCGATAGGATTGTGCTATAGTTGCCTTCCTTGACATGATATGATTGACTAAGGTGGTAGTTCCTTTGTCTTTATGAAGTAACCTATTGAGTAAGACCGTAGGAGGGTGACTATGACTAAGATGACTTCAAGGCTATGCTTAGTGTGAGGGTAGTATGGGATGCCTTTCAGGCATTGCACAAGTGTGTCTTGAGGTTACTTAGAAGTATGGCGCCCTTATTGTAGAAAAGCTTAAAGACTTAGACCATGTATATAGACTATGACTAAGATAACCAAAAAGGGGATACTTGGCTTGGATAGTATTATGGGATGCTATTCTTGCTTTGCACTTGTATGCTTTGAGGTTACTTGAGAATGGTGCTATTATGGTATGGGTGACCGAGGGTCAATTACGTTTATATGATATGATGTATCTCCTATGCTCATTAAATATATCTTATGTGACTTGTGTTTATATGATGCTTATATTGGAGACTATGTTGTGACTTTGATGATTATGTTATTATCTCTTATGCTTATGTCTTATGTTGACTAACCATTTGAGATGCTCTTATGATGTTGTGCTAGCTTTCATACTTGGTTCATTTTGTACTAACACATATTGCCTACATTCTAACCCAATGTAGGGTTGGAGGCTTGAGTTGCTTTGGAGGCTAGGTTTCAAGGATCTAGAAGAGTTGAAGACCTTGGTGAGTCCTTATAGATTCGAGGACAACATCCACTTTAACTTTATGTCATTTGTTTATGTTCTTAGACTATTTGTATGGGTTGTGTACCAAGAGTTTATTCTAAAGTTGTATTACATGGTTTGAGACAAAGAGTATAGAAAGGCTTCCGCTTTTATGAAATGTTTTCGATAGGATGTTTTAAAGAAAGTTTTGAATTTCCCTGTATTTTCTATTATCTTATGTTAAGAATGTGCTAAGGGCTTGTATGCGACCCCTTCGGGGTCAACTACGCCATGTTACGACTAGGTGGTGCTCTCGGGTCGTGACATGAGGATAACCTTCCAACACACAACAACTAGACCATAATCATATTCACTTTACTCTCAAAGTGGTCTTAAAGAATATATATAAACCTCATAATCATGCATAATTCACATACTTTGCCCTTCAAGGACCACAGATCATGCATAATTCACATTTTTTGCCCTTCAAGGACCATAGATCATATTCCATCAACACATCTAGAATTACAACATTAGACATGGATGATAACATAATTCAAATAGCTCAATTACGACAAGCATAATCTCATAATATACTTCTTTCATCACAAGGTCATAAATTGGGAATATGGGGATTTCATGGATACTTGGGAGATTTCAACATAAAACCATAACAAATCATCAATTCGATCATAATATGAAGTAATTAAAGCAATAGAATCATTTTTGAAAAGGATCCATGAGTTGGAGTAAAACCCTAGTTTTTTGGGAAATTACAAGTTTTGAAATTGAGTTGGGACGGACTCCATGGATGAATATTATCCTTGGATGAAGGACTACCATACCTTAGTGATGAAATCCAACAAATTTGAGTGGAAAATATTGTTCCTTCAACCCTTGCTTCACCTTCCTTCTTCTTCTTCCTTGGAGTTCTAAAGAGAGTTTTTAGGGAAAAGTTGGTTTTGATTTGGGATTTATAAATAATGAGGAAGATGAGTTAATTTAGGGGTCTTAAATCATTATATATTTAGTCTAATTTTGTGTAAAATTACGTCACTTAACATTAATTAAAAATGGAAAACCCTATAATACCCGTAAGTGAAACTGCCAAATAGCAATTCCAGCCCTCACCCACGACCCATCACTGACGGACTGTGGTTGGACCCACGACCTATGCTAGTGAACGTGGTATGTGGTTCAAAGACCTGGTTTCTGGGGCCTCCATCCACAACCCCTCACCTACGGGGCGTGGGTGGACCAACGGGGCATAGATACCCCATCTGTAGGTCACTGCCAGGAAAATCCCTAGGGTCTCCCTCAAGGACCCATGGTTGGTCCTTGGGGTTTGTACATTGACATTCTAATATGAAACCCTATATTTTTAGGTATGGGGAGGTACGTTTACGGCTCTAACCCTCATGTTAAGCTTTAGTTTAGCCTACTAGTTTCGAGAGTGTTACACGACAGATGGAGTGACTAGTGTGCAGAATCCACCCCAGGCCTAGCCTAGTAGGATAATTCTCTTACCTCATTCTTTGTGACTTTTTAGATTATTTTTGTTTTTAGTTGCATTTGAGCACAACTGCATATTTTGTTGGGGGTGAGGTATTTTCCATACCAACTTCTTTTGTGGGCTGTTTTGTGAATATTGATTTCAATTGTGTTTTTGTGAATATTGAGCTTACTGGGTTATATATACATATCTTGGTTATGGAATTGTGGTTGTTGATAAATTGTGTCCCTTTGTTTTGATAGAAAATGGTTTTGAACCAAATTTTAAATTTTTTCCACCTCTTGTGTGTGTAATTGTGGTTGTTCTTGTGCAAATTTGAGTGCGATTGCGTTCAATACCGATGACTTGAATAGTGCTCTTAATTGAACAAAATTAATGCGTGGCCACGATGAGTTAAACTAAGTTACATAGGCAATTTGTGAACTTTTAGCATCTCGTTGTGACTAGTCGGTTGTCGAATGAGTCTCTTGTGATGAACATTGCATACTAGCTAGAAAGTGTGGAGTCTTGTTTGATAATTGTATCAATGCCTTGTGTGGTGAGGCTACCTTGAACATTGTGCTTGATGACACCTAGAATTTCCCCGTTGGTCCAATTGATTGAGTGCAGCAAGCAATTGAAATGATCGTAAGCAAGAATTTTGAAGAGTGAACCAATTTAACACTATACCTTTTTGTGGCCACCCTTTTGAGAATTGTGAATCTTGTTTTGGCACCCTTTGAGCCTATCATTTTCTTGGAAGAAACTTGAACAACTTTGACCTATTTATCCCTTCACCCATAACCTTCATGAAGTTTTGGTTTGTTTGAATAGCCAACTTAGGCCAAAAGCCTAAGTTGGGGGTGTGGTGAAAAAGAAGGAAAGTCAAGAAGTGTGAAGAATTCCACCTTTGATCGATTGTTTTGAAAAAGATAGAACCCCTCCATGTAAAAAAAAAAAAGAAAGGAAATGAAAGAAAAGAAAAGAAAAAGACTGAAAAAGAGAAAAAGTTGTGGAATAAAGTAGTGAAGATTGCAAAAGAAAAGAGGTATTCGGTGGTTCATATAAAGTTGAATAATGGGGTGGATTATGAGCATACTTGAATGTTAAAGAAAAGAAAGAAAGTGATTTTCAAGCCATAGTTCATGAAGGTAGAAGCCACTAAGCCTAAATGACAATACCTTACACTCAGTACCATTACAAGCCTTGAAAAGACCTTTGTGATCTTGAGTGAGTTGAAATTATATTGATTGGAAAATAAGGGCAAGCCTATGGGTGGAATCATGCATGTGTTCATCTTTATGAGTGTGAGAGTTGTATGTGATTCCAGGACTTCAAATTGTTGAGAAATTTTGTGTGAATATTTAATCATCTTTGTTGTGAGGGCATTTGAATACCTTTGTTGAGCTTGAACTTGCATTTGAAGCAAGCATTGTGAACTTGAGTACACTTGATGATGGTGAGTCACAATTTGAAACTTTGAGTGCACAATTAATCATTGTATGAGTAGTTTGAAACTTGTTGTGTGCATTTATGTTGGGTCTTATGCAGCACTATTTGTAGACATCCTTATTGAACTGATTGATCTTGAGTTTTACTCGAGGACAAGCAAAAGTTTAAGTTGGGGGTGTTGATGAGTCCAAGATTTCGACTCATTTAGGGCTTTGTTTGGATAGTATAAGTGTCCTCAAATGCCTATTTTATGCTCTAAACTAATATTCAAGTGTTGATTTGCAGCTATAAAGGCTAAGTAGCAAGGCAAAGACATTATCGAACAAAAAGGAACTAATAAAAAGCTGAAGAAGTGAAGAAAAGCGATCATGGTGATCGCCAAGACCACTCGGCGCATGCCCAGTAGCTCTTTAGCCCACCCAAAGTTCCAACGTGCCAGCCTTGGGGATAAACCAAGTTGGCGACAGAAATGGGTAGTCGGTGAATCACCGATCCACTCCGCGACAACAAGTTGGATCGCCCAAAGTTATAGGACCTGGGAGGCTGATGACCAATTCAGAATGGCGATGGAAGGAAGCAAAGGGAGGATTTCTGAACCACTCGGCAAGACGCGACTTATTCCATCTACTGGACTTTTAGGCCAAAAAGTGGGCAACTATAAATTGAAATTTAAAAGGAGTTTTGAGGAGTTCTAGTTCCCAGTACTGAGTTCTGAACCGCAAGTTTTAGAATTAGAGTTTTCCCTTAGTTTTTAAGTTCTTATTGTAGACTTTGAGGATTTCTAAGCTTAATTGTGAGGATTTGGAATTGGGTTTTTGAATTTATCCATTTTGGAACATTGTAAAGGTTTGGAGACTCTTACCCATCTGATGGCCAATCGAGTTGGTAATTTTTTTTTACCTTTTTGCGATGTTTAGCTAAAATTGATTTAAATGCTTAATTGAAGTGGGTTTAATTGATAGTTGTGTTTTAATCTAAGAATTGTAGTTGCAAATGCAATTCGAACTTACAATTCCGAGCTTGCTTGAAAAAGAGGTTTTAGAATCAAAGCTTTCATTTGATGATTGTAGTTATTGGGTTGATATGGGTTTAGCTCAAAAGAGTAAATCCTGATCTCGATTCTACCTATCTAGCTTGAGAGAGTAGATGAATTAAGGTGTGGGATATTCTTGTTTGCTAAGCTTGTTGATGTTCGAAAGAAATCACTTGAATCGTGATAGTTGTTCGAGAGAAAACTATCTTACTTATAGTCTAGCTTACCCACTGATATTTAGCTATTTGTTAGTAATTTCAATTACCCGTATAGTGAAATTTACCTATAATCAATCACATCCCGAGAACTCCTTTCTATATTGCTATTTCATTCGTGTTTGATTGTGTTATAGCTCACAATTGACAATACAAACCCCCCATCTTACATTCGTTGTCATACCCTTAGACTTGTTTACATGTTTTCGATAAATTATATTCCTATAACCGAATAGACCACTTTAACTTCATAACTGAATTTAGACATGTATCGTTCCCTATAGGTTCGACCCCAACTCTTTGTTGGGTTTTATACTAGTTAACGATCGTTTACACCTAGAATCGGATGAGGTGTATTTGAAGCATTAATCAATGCGTGAAGCTACTAGATGGTTGGCGAAATTTCCAAATGAGTCTATCACTTCTTTGGAGGAGTTGAATAAAGCTTTCATGGAGAGATTCGGGGGGGGGGGGGGGGGGGGG
>JAJOOR010005914.1:0-52892 GCA_036250505.1 Solanum acaule | reverse complement strand
CATTTATAGTAAATAAACATAGTGAACAAAAAAGAGGAAAAAGTAGAATGGTTATTGATTATAGAAATTTAAATGCAAAAACTAAAACATATAATTATCCAATACCAAATAAAATATTAAAGATAAGACAAATACAAGGATATAATTATTTTAGTAATTTTGATTGTAAATCAGGATTTTATCACCTAAAGCTAGAAGAAGAATCTAAAAAGCTTACAACATTCACTGTACCACAAGGATTTTACGAATGGAATGTATTACCATTTGGATATAAAAATGCACCAGGTAGATACCAACACTTTATCGATAACTACTTCAAACAATTAGAAAATTGTATAGTATATATAGATGATAGACTATTATATTCCAAAACACAAGATGAACATATAAAATTATTGGAAAAATTTATACACATTATAGAATATTCAGGCATAAGCCTAAGCAAGAAGAAAGCAAACATAAAGAAAAAACAAATAGAAATCTTAGGAATACAAATAGATAAAAATGGAATAAAAATGCAAATGCATATAGTACAAAAAATAATTAACTCAAATGAACAATTAGATACAAAAAAGAAATTACAATCATTTTTAGGATTAGTAAATCAAGTAAGAGAAGACATACCAAAATTAGCAGAGAATTTAAAACCATTACAACAAAAACTCAAGAAAGATATAGAATATCAGTTTGATAAAAACGACCAAACACAAATCCAAAAAGTAAAACTACTATCTAAAAACCTACCTAAACTATATTTTCCTAATGAGGACAAAAAATTTACTTATATAATAGAATTAGATGCGAGTGAAAAAAGTTATGGAGGAGTCCTAAAATACAGGTATGATAAAGAAAAAATGGAACATCATTGTAGATATTATTCAGGAACATTTACGGATACAGAATAAAATGGGAAATAAACAGAAAAGAATTATATTCAGTTTATAAATGTTTGTTAGCATTTGAACCATATGTTGTATATAACAAATTTATTATAAAAACAGATAATACACAAGTAAAATGGTGGCTGACAAGGAAGATACAAGATTCAGTTACTACAAAGGAAATAAGGATATTAATATTAAATATATTAAATTTTACATTTACAATTGAAGTAATAAGAACTGACAAGAATATTGTTGTAGATCACTTATCAAGAAAAAGCTACACAAACTGAAAAAGATACAACCATGGAAGAAATACTTAAAACCATAGCTATACTTTGTACAAAAGTAGATAGCATGGGTGAAGAAATAAAACAGCTAAAGACTAATGAAGTTAATCTGAAGTCTAAAGCTACTACAAGTCAGTCGCATGACTCTAAACATGCAGAGCTACGTCGATAGGAAGACAGGAAAATTCCAGAGATAGAAGGAGATGTTGGGAAACTCCCTAAAACCCATAACATTTGTTTAATCCCAACTGCAAGTACAAGCAAACAAGTTAGCGAAAGGCAACACAAAAATATAAATCTGAACAAGTTATTTGAAAAACCATTTACTCCAAAAATATCAAGGAACCTTTTGTATACGGAACCACAAACCTCTACATATGCAGATGGTCTACACCATGATAAGAAAACATATAACCATATATCAAGAACCTATATTGAAAATATACACAAAATCCAAACTTACCTTAACCCTAACCCAAGGTCTACTACAACCAAAGAACCAAATCAAGACTACCTAACCCAGAAATTACAAGATTATAACAAATTGATTGCACAGCCAAAAACCAATGTAAATTTAGTCAGAACATGTTACAATTATGGATTATTAAATACAGTATATACCTACAATGGAGAAGAAATAAGTGGAATACCAAAATTACATAAGGCATTTATTACATATAAAAGAGTAACCAAGGGAAACTTATTTTATATAAAATTCTATACAGCACCAGTAGAAATACTACATGAGGAAATAAAACCGCTGATCCAAGTTGTGAAGATAGGATTGACCAAAGATATGACAATACCAGAAGATATCGGACAACAATCAGAGATACAAAAAATTGAGATACCAAGTTTTTACGCTAATAAGAGAATAAATGGAATATCAACTATCATCCAGGAATTAGCTAACAATTATTTAAATGGGAATGCTATATAGAGTTACTACTCTAGAGATCAGTAAATGATTTATTCCAATTCAAGGGAGCTAAGAAAAACAGATATGGATGAAGTCCAGAGATGGATTTTATCTTTACTTAAACCAGAAAAACGACCTACAACCCGAGCACTAAAGACAGGATTTATTTCAGCAGAATTATTAACTAGGTACTGCAAGTTAATTGGACATAAGTACCCTGATCATATATGTTCAAAATGTAATGGCGAAGACAATATAATTCCAGATGTCCAACTAGAATGATCAGCAGATAAAGAAGATAGTGACAAGAAGATAAGGAAGACAAGAAGATAAGGAAGAAAAAAGAGATGTAAAGAAAAAGAAGATAGTGACATAAAGTAAATAGTATAGCCGCCCTTTTACTTTTCTGAAAGGCCAACTGTGAATAGTAGTAAAGGCCAATAAATAGTAGAAGACAGATGTAAAGAAGGAGGAGTCATTTATTTTCTATAAATAGGCATAGATGTAAATATTGTAGGGCAAGCCTTCATTACGAAGCAAGCTCACTTGTAAAAAACTCTCCAAATAAATAAATATTTCAGTATTCTCAAAAGATATGGATCTAGTGGAACAGTCATATAATTCAGATATCATGGATAAGCAAGAGGCATAGGTATATTGTTCATTAAATATGCAGAGCTAAATTCATATATTCCTGAATATCATATATATGATTGAATAAGTTTATGTTAGTTATTATATATTAGAATTATTTGAAATCATGATTTCTAGTTTATTAGCAAACAGGAAAAGAGAGAAACCTTCTATAACTATATCATCCTAAAGTTGAAACCGGTAAGGCGAGGAAAGTTGTGATAGGGGAGTAAACACAGCTGAGGCGTTGTTTAAGAAGAAAGTATCTGCTAAAGTACGATGCTAATAGTGACAGGAGAACATGATAAACAAATAATCTAGTTAATAATGATCTAATATAATCCTATTCGGTTATGAATATGATAGGAAGGAATAATTGAATTAAGAAGAATTGTATGGGGAAAAATATTTAATTACGACGAATCAGAAGATATACTAAACCAACAATGGTATGAAATAGACCTACATTAACTATATTTAGAAAACGAAAGAATAGAATTATATGATTTAGAAATAGAAGATTCAGATTAAAAAATGAACTACGAATACTTACAATAGTGGACAGAAGCTATAAAAGATATAAAACTACTAGAACAATTAATGGAGAATAATTTATATATGTACCTAAGAACCCAAGATATGTTATAGCTAGAATACATCATAAATAATATTAAAGAGATATCAAGATTAAAACACTTAGCAAAAGAATATTACAACAAAATCTTTAGCCAAACATAATACATTAAGCATAAAAAACAGATGAATTCCGCACCCCTCAAAAATCCTACAACTAGAGGGCTGGAAATTAGCAGCACCTACGGAACCCCTATCCATGAACCGTTGGTGGGTTCACGTGGCATGGAATGCCACTGTGGCTAGTGACTGGGGCTTCACTTTTGCAGGGAACCAAGTGAAGTTGCACGCCTGATCAACAACCTCACTCCACGGGGCGTGGATCAATTGACGCCTTGTTAATGGCCTTCGTGGGTCAAGCTGTTTTTGACAGCTTTTGGCCAAAGGTTGGCTCCTCCTCAAGGACCCCTTGGGTGGTCCTTGGGGGGTCATACCTAGTCGTTTGGGCCCTAAACATGTCCATCTATGAATAATAGTCACTCCTATGGGCTTTAGACCTCAAACAACACACCAAACACCATGACACGACACTAGCACCCAAACTAGCACCATAGACTAGTTTTCGGACGTCATGGTCATTTATTGACGTTTGACCTCTAAAGTCACCAAACTAACTTCAATAGCCATTATTCATCATTTAAACATGTTTCCAACCATAAAATAACATGTGAGGCTCTAGGTCAATCTACTAGATTCAGTCAAGCCTTAGCTAGGTCTTACTAGTTTCGTGCGGGGTGTTACAATTTCCCCTCCTTGGGAACATTCATCCTCGAATGACACTTAAAACATCATAAGGAGTCAATGACTCACACTAGCAGCCCAACAAGCATGTAATCAACGATATGATGTACAACTCAAAAATACAACAAACACAAGGAGCATCATTTTCAAATGGGGGAACTTAAACTCCATTTCAACATTGTCAATGCAAACATAAGGAAGTAGGAACTACTTCTACAACTCATTACGCACCAACATCAACATTTCTCATGTTCATAGGAGGAACTACCTTCTCCTAGTCATTACATGGTCCATACATCATTAAGAACATATGCATGTTTCCATGTTCAATAGCCCTCTTTCAAGGAGGAACTTCTCAACTACTCACTAAGACATGCTCATATCTTATTTTCATGAAGTACAATAGATCACTTATAACCAATGCACTACAACATGAGGGAAACAACTCATACAACTCATCTTTATTCAAAACACAAGTTTTTATGGAAATGCACAAACCTCATTAATTCACATAAACATGGGAGGAACTACCTCCTCCATTCTTTAGGCAAGTTTCCACCACATAGGGAGCTAACATTCCATTTCAAAAGAACACATTCAAGCATGTTCATTTAATTCACATCATGAAGTTAAGTATGCCATATTACACGCTATGCACAACTTAGGAGAAAAATCTCCATTTAAAACGCACATCATACAACATGAGAGAATAGGACTACCTCTACGAACTCAATATGCATGCAACTTAGACATATTCCATTTCATTGGAGGAATTTCCTTCTCCAACTCAAATCATGCTTATTATATCATCTTAGGCCAACTATGCCATACACAACCTAGTTTATGCACGATCTCAATGGTATTTTAGGCTTGTAATGGGGTTGAGGGTTAAGGTATGGTCAATTTGGCTCAGTGAATTCACCTTTTCAAAGCATTATTGTAATCATCTTCACCTCTTCTCAAGTTCTTTTCATTCTTTTACATTTGAGAACTCAAACTTTAATTTTCACTCATATTTATTTGGAATCCCCTTTATTTCATCACTTTTCTTTTTTATTTCCATTTTTCAAAATGTTTCGTCACAATGAATTTTTTTTATAAGGAGGGTTCCTTCTTTGTGTAACAATCTTTAAAGTTGAGTTCCAATTCATCTTTCTTTGCCCTTAACTTGGATTTCTTCCTCCTTCCTTTCCACAAGCCTAAGTTGGATATTCAAACATAACAATGCTTCAAAAAGGATTTAGGGTGAGAAGGTATGGACAATTTAGCTCAAATGGTTTTAGTTTGGTTTTGTCGACACATGGTTTAGGCTCAAGTGGTGCCAAAATGATGCACACCCTCACAAGGTAGTCACAAAGTATAGTGAAAACTTGGGTTCCCTCTTAGAATTTTCGCCAAAGATCAAGCCTTACATTTACCAAGGCTTAGACAATTAGACTAACAAGGCAAAGTTTAGAATTCCACACACATGCTTTCAATTAAGACCTCACCACACATGGCACTTTGAAATACACTTATTTAGCACATCCCAAAATATTAAAAAACATACATGTGATGTTAATTGCAAGGCTCACATCAAAACGTAGCTTGTCAACAAAAGATTCAAAAAGATTGGTCAAAAGCACAACCATATCGATTTCATTCTCGCAACACCAACACTATACACCATGCTCATCATGAGTACTATTCAAGACATCGATATTGAACATAATCGATCTTCAAATCATTATCAATGAAAAGTCAAGCATTTAACGGTTTTCAAAACTCATGACAAACTCATGACAGAGTTGCAAAATTGAAAGAAAATGAAAGAGGCAACAAGAGATACACTAAACCAAATCTGAAGCTCTAATATAAACAAAAGCAAACTACTAAAAACATCCAAAATTGAAAAATAACAAAATACAAAGTAAAAGGGAAATATTGGCTCGAAGGCCCTTACCCCACTAAAACGAAATGTGCGGTGTCCTTAATGCAAAAATAATAGAGTACGGGAGGTTGAGTAAAAAGGTCCCTCGACAGGCTAAGCCTGTGTAACCCAGGGGTACACCCTAGATGTAATATGGCATACTTGACCCCGAAGGAGTCTCATACAAGCCCTTATCATATCATAACATAAGATAATAGAAAATATGCAGAAGTTTTAAAACTTTTTCCATACAATCGAAGTCTTTATAAAAGGAATCGGAAGTCTATAACTCTTTGTCCCAAACCATCTAAAACAACATAGAATAAACTTTGGGACACAACCCATACAATAGTCTCAAACATAAAGGAAAGACATAAAGGAAAGGTGATCGATCCTCGATTGTATGAGGACTCACCAAATCTTCAACTCCTTTGCACTTCTAAAAACCTATCCTCAAGAATGGAACTCAAAGATCGTCGAACCCTACATTTGTTAAGAATGTAGACAAGAGTATGCGTTAGTACAAAATGTACTAAATATGTTAGCTAGCACGACATCATAAGAGCATAAAAAAAGTGTTAGCCAACATAAGACATAAGTCATAAGCATCAGAGACAATAACAAAATCATAAGCATAATCTCCAACATAGGCATAATATGAGCATAATTCAACATAAGGCATAATCCAATAACATAGGAAATACCACATATTCATAACATGGTCACTACTCAGACCTTCATATCATAAGAGAAACTTCTAAGTAACCTTCAAGTCATACTTGTGCAATGCATAGATGAGACCCCATAATCCAAACTAGGCTAAGTACCACTCTTAGACCATTATACCTCTTTATCATATTTTGATCTCATCATTAGCTTACTTCTCATAGACAAGGGAATCTCTCACCTTTAGTCACACATAACATGGAATGCAACTATAGCAACAATCCATCAAAACATACATCCCATAAGAGTAACACTTTTTTGGTAACCATAAGTCATACTTGTACAATGCATAGATTCTGACCCCATAATCCTACCCACACTAAGTACTCCTTTAGGTCATCATACTCATACCTCTTGGTTGGAGACTAGTCCCCCTCTTTAAGCCTTGGAACACTATGAAACACTTCTTGAGCATACTCTTAGTTCCTTATTAATTTGAACCCTAGGAGATGCTTCTCAAGCATGTCTAAGTTCATTATTAAGATGGACCTTATGAGATACTCATGTCTAAATCCATTAATGCTTCTGAACACTACGAGGTACTTCTTTAAGAAAGTCATAGTTCATTGGATATGGAGATTTCAACCCTAACTCCACTAGTTGAAGGCTTCCATCTCATGAGACCTAACTTTGGTAAAACCCGGATTCTACTATGTGAGAGTTCCCCCTTTTTAGTTGGATAGTCCTCACATTAAATAGGTGTGGTTCTCCTCTCAACTTGGAGCTCGGACCCTACCTTATGTGACTCTCCATCTCATTGTCAATATCCCTTTGGGCCAAGCATACACCCCTTAGATTACCTATTAAGCCTTGCTTAACATTCATATCTCATGGAACAATGTCCTTGACAATCAGTCCATGTTCAAGTAATTCTATCACTTCATGCACTCAAGCACTCATAAGGTAGATTAGGTGAGTATAGGCCTTTCACCACAATTCTATCCTTTAATATATTATTCTCATAAAGACTTTACTCTCAAAGCCTTAACATACATAGTTCATCATATTAGCTTTACTCTTAAAGATGTAGAAGTCAACACTCATGACTACAAGCCTTACTCTCAAAGCTTTACTTCATACAATCATCATGCATATCTAGATTTCAAGACATTCTAGCCATAAGCTTCATCTTTAAGCAATTCTAGTCATAATTCATCATATAGGTTCAATTCTCAATCTCTACTAGTCATGATTCATCATATGTATACTCTATTCTAATTCAATTCATATTTGCATACTTCTATTCTTGAACAATTACTATACATGACATCAATTTTAGAAGATCACCTATGAATCCTCAATTTCACTTCACAAGACACAAACTCACATTCTTCAATTTCATCAATTAGACTAGTTTACAATGAAAAACATATAATTTCATCATAATATCATGATTCACTACTAACTCAATCATAAAAAATCTAATACCCACTCAATTGGGTCAACATTCAACATAACCCACAACATTGAAGAATCCCTAACTAAAATTGGGGATTTTCTTCATCAAATTGGGAAATTCTAGGGGGATCCATGGATGGAAGAATCCATGGATGAATAAGCTAACATACCTTGGATACAAAGCCTTACAAAGCTTGCAACAATGGAGGCTTGTTCTTGACCTAGGCTTCAAGCTCTATCTTCTTCTTCAAGTTCTATCTTCTTCTTCAAGTTTTAGAGATACAAATATTTTGAGGAAGATGAACTTTAGGGTTTTCTTTTGGATTCTAGGGAGAATGACTTAATTTGGGGAATTTTGAGTAAAAAAAGGTTATATACTTTACTAGGGAAAGGGTAAAACAATGTAGTATAGATTTAGGGAAAATAACAAAAGACCCCTAAGACTCCCACATAAAAGTTACAGACCTGCACAATTTGGCTCGCCAATTGAACTTGGCGACTTGCCAAGTGGTCCCGTGGCTCGCCGAATTTTCCACTGGCCACACCGTGGAGGCAGACCACTTGGCGATAGGGGGGCTTTTGGGCGATGCGCCAACTGGGTTGGCGATCCTCGACCTAGATCGCCCTATCTTCTAGCAGCTGGGTCATAGGGAAAGTCCACTAGGTGACCCTAGGTGCACTTTGGTGATTCACCAAGTCACTTGGGCAACCTTTATCGTCCCTCGCCAACTTGGCTTGAGGAGGAAATGTCTATCCTTAGTCAAACATTGGTCCCATAGACCCTTTCCCTCAACCAAGGTTTGTTAACCCCTCAAACAAAGTCCTAAGTTAGCCTACAAGATCCCGGGGTGTTATACTGTAGAGCACTCTCATCTGGAGTCTCTGAAGGGGATGCATCACCCGGGGTATCAGTTCCTAGAAAGAAGATCACTGGAGGCAGCAATGTGGTAACAATTAGAGCACCAATGCCCATCACATCATTGGGAGGAACAGTGGAGTCTGAAGAGACTCCACCGGTTGCAACTGCTGAAGTCTCCCGAAGGGATCTCTCCAGGGTGGCCTGAACAATCACCTTCTCAATCTCCTACATCTGCATGAATGTATGTGCTAGCTCGTGCTCATCCTCCTCACTCATCAACTCCTCCTCTTTTGTCTCCTTGGCCAATTCATCATCGACTCTCTCAACATAAACAACAATATCATCAACACTCGCAGCTAACTCAGGTTGCAAACTAGAAGTAGGCTTAGTGATGGGTATTGTCGGTGGCATGGAAGTTGGTGCATCTGGTAGTGCAACATCACCCTTAGCATAGAAAGTTCTGTAGTGATATCAACTTGCAAAGTAGTAAGATCACCCCTCATGGTGTTCAACACATAGGAACTACCCTTGGCCATCCCTCGAGCATCTAACCTCATAGTGATATTGTCCAACTTCACATCATGGGACTTAATCAACCCCTCACACCTAGTGATTTTTTCTCTAAAAAAGGTCAAGGCCTGCTTAATTGCCCTATGAATCAGCCCGAGCAAGTCCTTCTCAACCCTTGCGACTCTAACATCCATAGACCAGGAAAAAATGCCCATTTGATATATCAAGGACCTAAGTCAATGGGAACGGGTAATATGAGTAAGGGTATCAAGTGTGTTGGCCTTAGATGCTAGAAAAAATTCATCCACCACGGGCATAGTGTCTGGTGGTGGCGGCTTTCTCCGAGTCGCATCATCCTATAAATATTAAGCCTCAATCCTCTTGATGTAACTGGAAGAGGCTGGTGTGATCCGCACATAAGACTTCCCCTGAAAGGGAACTCTTGCTCTCTCACACAACAAAGTAATGACAACTAGAAAAGCAAGGGAGATCTGCTCTTGCCTATCCTGTAGCAACATCTCCTCGACCATAATGGTACCGACATTGATCTGCTCCTTATTGATGATTGTGCCCACTAGCATTGCCTTAGGATGTCGAAGGATCGATTAATTCTGGGACGATATGATGTTTCTGTTTGCAAATCCGATACAATACCAGGCCATAATGTTTAAGTATTTTTTTCTCAATCCTTGCACCATCAGCCATCCATGGCGGAGGTACATTAGATATCAATGGGGCCAACCACCCTTTCAAGGCATCAAGCTCCCACGCATCCGAATATGGTATGTATCAACATGAGTGAAATGGGTGCGTAGTACTGTGTTAATATCACCCGCATGAAATTGAAACATTTTCCCATACTTCTATTCATCCAGGGGTTTCCAGATAGTGCACTTTCTCTTCTTAGGAAAGGCCTTGGCATAAACATCGTAGAATTCCCTAACCCACTTTGGCAGATACGATTGCCTGAGATTTGTGAATTGCTTAAATTTATGAAACTTGATTGTCTCCTATATATCCAGGTAATCGCTCATCACCCTACCAGTTGAGAGCCTTCGCTCCTCAAGAATAGTTCTTTGTCCCTCCTCCTTAATCCTTTTTAGGGCCCTTGGACTTATGGTCAGGAGAACACGAGAAGCAGAGGTTGGATCTTGCGGAGGTCATACTAGCTTGGAACTAACATTTATTTGTTTCTTGTCAATGTGCTTCTAGGGCTTCTTACCCACACTTGTAGGAGTATGCGGAGTAGCTGGTTGGGCACGAGAGACCTCACAAGGCTCACTAATAGAGACACACCTATGATTTTTCTAGGGAAGAGGAGGAGGAGAGTCTCTGTCTAATTTTGTGTCCGACATCACCACTTGTTTACCCTTTGTTCTAGCAATGACCGACAAGAACACACATTCAATCATAGAATGATTGGTTAGTTGAAATCAAACTTATTTAGAATCACAGTTTAAAATTACTTTGAGGTCCGCCTAATGGAAAGGCGGATCGCCTAACAGGATAGGTGAGTTTTGGTGAGCTCGCCAAAATGGACAATAGCAATTTTCAAAGGAAACAGGAAAAAAGGGCGAAGTCAATTCCACCCGATGATTCACCGAGTTGGTTTTGGTGGGCTAAGACAAGTCTTCAAAACTAATAGTGTAAAAATGAAAAAAAACATGCCTCAAGGTCGATGTCCACTCCCATTCGGAGATTCACCATGTGGGTTAAGCGAACTAAGACAAGTCTGTAGAATGGGACAGTACCCAAGGTCACATATCCACTCATGAAGGAGAGCTGAGGCTTACTCGGCAATTTGCCTAACCTTCTTTGAAAGCTATAATACAAGCCCGTTGTAACACCCAAAAACTAGTAGGCTAAACTAGAGCCTTATGTTAGGGTTGTAGAGTTTGATATGACGGTTAGAGTCGTAGATAAGAGTTCCCGTATTTAGAATATGGGGTTTAGGGGTTAAACGTCAAGGTACGACTCCCTAAGGACCAACCAAAGGGGTCCTTAAGAAGGACCCTAAAACAGTCCCAAAATCTTCCCCCAAGGCAGTGACCCACGATGGGGACTCACACCCCATGGGGGAGGGTCGTGGGTGGACCCATGGTCCATGGACGTGGTCTGGTGGATTGGGGCAGTGTTGGCTTTAAGTTGTTTAAGTTAGGGTGGGGGGTGGGGGGTTAAGAGAAGGTTCTAGAATTAATTAGTTATTAAGTAGGGTCATTTTATTAGAAATTAGGCCACCTATATAAAGCTAATAGACCCCTAAATTACAAGGATCCAAATCATTATTTGAGATTCGCCAAAGAACTCAATTCCTTCCAAGAAATTCTCTCTCTAGAAAGTGAAGAAAAAGAAGAAGAAGAGAAGCAAGCTAGGTCAAATTCCTCCATTGTTGAAAGATTTTTGAGGGCTTTATAATCAAGGTATGTTAGCTTATTCATCCATGGATTCTTCCATCCATGGAGCCCCCTAGATTTTCCCCAAATTGTGAAGATGAACCCCAATCTAAGCTAGGGTTTCTTCCTATGTTGTGGGTAGTGTTGAGTATGGATCCAATTGAGTGGATAGTACTTGTTTATTATTTATTTAGCATTGAATTATGTTATTATGAAGATATTATATGTTTTCCATGGTTAACCCTAGCTTAATTGATGAAATTGAAGAATGTGGGTTTATGCCTTGTGAGGGGAAATTGAGGATTCATAGGTGATCTTCTAGAATTGATGACATGTATAGCAATTGATCAAGAATAGAAGTATGTAAACAGGAATTGAATTATATCAAAAGATTATATGATGGATCAACTAGTAATGAATGAGATTGAGGTTTTATGATGAATTAAGACTATAATTACTTAAAGATGAAGCTTGTGACTTGAATGTCTTGTGATCTAGCTATGTATGATGATTGTAAAAAGTAAATCTTTGAGAGTAAGGATTGTAGTCATGAATGTTGATCATTAGGGCTTTGAGAGTAAAGCTAATGTGATGAATTATGTATGTTAAGGCTTTGAGAGTAAAGTCTATATGAGAATAGAGGTTTAATAGGTAGAATTGTGGTGAAAGGCCTATACTCACCTAACCTACCTTATGAATGCTTGAATGTATAAAGTGATAGAATCACTTGAAAATGGATTGATTGTCAAGGACATTCTTCTATAAGACATGAATGTTGAGCAAGGCTTAATAATGAATCTAAGGGGGTGTATGCTGGGCCCCAAATGGATATTGACAATGAGAGGGAGAGTCCACAAGGTAGGGTCCGGGCTCCAAGTTGAGAGGAGAACCACACCTAGTTGATGTGAGGACTATCCAAGTTAAAGGGGGAACTCGTACATAGTAGAGTCCGGGTTTTCCCAAAGTTAGGTCTCATGAGATGGAAGCCTTCACATAGTGTAGTTAGGGTTTCTAGTAGCAATCTCCGTATCCAATGAACTAAGACATACTTGAAGAAGTATCTCCAAGTGTTCAAAAGCATTAATGGACTTAGACATGCTTAAGGAAGTATATCATAGAGTCCATCTTAATAATGAACTTAGACATGTTTGAGAAGCATCTCCTAGGGTTCAAGTTAATAAGGAACTAAGAGTATGGTCAAGGAGTGTTTCATAGTGTTCCAAGGCTTTAAAGAGGGGGACTAGTCTCCAACCAAGAAGCATGAGTATGAGGACCTAAAGAAGTACTTAGTGTGGGTAGGATTATGGGGTCTATCTATGAATTGCACAAGTATGACTTATGGTTACCTAAGAAGTGTTTCTCTTATATGATGTATGTTTTGATGGATTATTACTATAGTTGATTTCCATGATATGATTGACGAAAGGTTAGAGAGATTCCCTTGTCTATAAGATGTAAGTTAAAGGATGAGAACAAATATGGTAAAAAGGTATGATGGCCTAAAAGTGGTACTTAGCCTAGATGGGATTATGGGGTCTCATTTATGCATTGCACAAGTATAACTTGAAGGTTACTTATGAAGTTTCTCTTATGTGAAGATTCTCTTGTTTGTGAGAAGTAAGCTAAGGATATGACCATAAGATGGTAAGTATAAATATGATGACCAAAGGGGATATTTAGCATGAATGGGATTATGGGGTCTTATTCATGCATTGCACAAGTATGCTTTGAGGTTACTTGAGAAGTAGTTCTCTTATGATATGAAGGATTAGCTAAGGGTTGACTCATGCTTATATGATGCTTATGTTGAAGACTTTTCTTATGATTATGATATTGTCTCTTATGCTTATAGTTTATGTTTCATGAAGTAATTCTTATGATTATGGCATATGACTTATGTTGACTAACCCTTATGTTTTGCTCTTATGATGTTATGTTAGCTATCATATTTAGTACTTTTGTACTAGCACATACTCTTGCCTACATTCTCATCAAATGTAGGGTGCGGCGATTATTGAGTTCCATTCTTGAAGATAGGTTTCTAGAAGTGCAAGGAGTTGAAGACTTGGTGAGTCCTCATTGCATCGAGGATTTGATCACCTTTTTCCTTTATGTTTGAGACTATTGTATGGGCTGTGACCTAAAGAGTATTCAAAGTTGTATTAGATGGTTTGAGACAAGTGTAGTAAGACTTCCACTTTGCTTTTATAAAGACTTCGATTTGTATGGATAAAGTTTTAAAATTTCCATATTTTTATATTATCTTATGTGATGATATGCCAAGGACTTATATGAGACCCCTTCGGGGTCAAGTACGCCATGTTACATCTAGGGTGTACCCCTGGGTCGTGACACCCGCCAAATAGGAGATGTTCCGCCCAATGCCTAATTTTCACAACTAAACCCATCAAATGTAACAAAGAAAGTTTCCTAGCATCATTACAAGCCACATATATGCTATATATCCATGGGTACTAAGATTTTCCCAAGAAATTGCAAAGTATTGCTAAAATTGATGATTTGCCCTTAAAAAAGTCGTTAATTTGTCTATCACTGCCCAAAATTATGCAATCGGGTCAACATTGGGTTACTCAAACTTCACCCACATCAAATCAAATCAAGACCCACTAAATTTACAAGTTCAATTTCAACGTTTAACCAACACATTCAAGATTAGCAATTTATAGGCAACACATAGGCAATTAGTTCATGGCAGAGGTCAATACACACATTATAGGGATACCCAATGAAATCCAACAATCACAATCATCAAATGGCTTTAAGCCCATACGCAAAATGCAATTTAAAGCTCAAAATGCACAATGAAAATCAAAAACGAACCTCAATATGAAGGAAAATTCAAAAAAAAAAAAAATATGGTTGGATCGATTGCTCTAGCAAGCCAATGCGCTCCACACACTAAAATATCACACAACAAAGAGTCACACACACTTAAACAAGGTATTGTAAGATAATGGAAAGAAAAGAGTTCAAGGATTTCAAAGGGTTTTCTTTTTTAATTTGAAAAGACCCTTGGTCTTTTTATATCAGGCACACTTGGTGGTCATGACCAACATCACCAAACATAGTGGGTGAATTGCCAATTGGAGCTTAAGCTCACCAAACGTGCCTAAACGACTACCAAACCTAAAGGCTGATTCGGCAAACCCGATGGTGTCCGTATAGTGTACTTGGGTGGATCATAGTTTGGAGCTAAGATCGCCAAAATTGACAGTACACTTTTTCACATTTCTAGCCTAGAAGGGGGACAAGAAAGAGTCCGCGAAACTCCTCTTTTTCAACCTTTGAACTTCTTTTCAACCTGCAATCGCAACACACATTATTGAAAGGAATAAAGCAAAAGCAAAGACCTAGGTTTCCTCCCAAGAAGCTCCTTATTTAACATTGTGGCACAACATAGTTCACATTTCCTCAACATTCATTTTTGAGATTTGGGACAATGTCACTAGGCAACGTTCTCTTTTGCCTCTGATTGAGATAACTGGAGATCTGGCACAATTGAGTTTACAGCTGCTTGATAGATATCAAAGGAGAGGTACCCATTTTGGATAAATTGGAGAAGTCATTTCTCAACTCCTTCAACACTTTATTGGACCCTTGAACCTTATTGAAGATCCATGTAAGCATTTCCTTAGTTTGGTTTTCTTCTAGCCCAAGTGGTTCTTTGTTGTCACGACCCAAGGTAGACTCTAGGTGTAACATGGTGTATAAGACCCCGAGAGGCCCCATACAAGCCACTTAGCATACTTCATACAAGATAATAGAAATTAAGAGATTTAAAAGACAAATTTCAAAACATAGCATTTTATAAAAGGAAACAAAATTCTAACAATGTCTCAAAGCCATCTAGTACAAAAGACTAATCGGGACCTAACCCGTACATCAAGTTCAAGACTAAAAAGTAAAGACATAATAAAATAAAGGCTCGGTCCTCGAAACATGAGGACTCACCAATCTTCAGACTTCTATTATGAGATCCCTAGCCGCTGAAGTAGGAATCTGGAGTGTTAGACCCTACACTTGGGGAAATGTAGGCAAGAGTATGCGTTAGTACAAAAATGTACCAAGTATGATAGCAATGCATAAAGTATGAAAATCATGCTAAAAAGGACATTTTCATGATATGCAATGACCAAGCTAAAACATGAACTAGAAGAGTTAGAAAACATAAGTCATAATAACATGGTCAATGCAAGCTAACATCTTTTAAACATTCGTGAGATACTTCTAAAGGTAACCTTAGTTCATTATTGTGGGAAATTTACCTTTAACCGACATAGAGACTATGTGAGCTATAAACGTGGAATCCAGTGTCTACCCCACACCAAAAATGGGTACCCTACTTGCCAAGGTAAGACCATAAGCTTCTAGCTTAATTGGATCCACTATCTAATGTCTAAGTAAGACAAGATCCTATGGTGGCACATAGTTAAGGGATAAGGAGATCGCTACTAGAAACCTGACCTCTACTAACAAGAGAGCTTCCATCTCAATATCCTCCCGATGCTAAGAGTATATCCCACAAAATAGTCATTATTACATACTTGTCTTTATTATCCGTGGAAGGGCACATCATATTTTGTTACACCCCATAGTTTAGTAGGTCAACTAGAGCTTGACGTGAGGGTTAGAGTCGTAGATTTGATTTCCCGTACTTAGAAGGAAGGGTTAGGGGTGAAAATATCAAGGTACGACTCCCCAAGGACCAACCAAGGGTCCTTGAGGAGGACCCTAAAACAGCCCCTATAAAGCACCCAAAAATCTGCCAAAGCCACTACCCACGAGGGGACCTACGCCCCGTCGGGGGATTCACGCCTCGTGGGTGGGTCTCGTGGGTCAAGATCCCAAAATATGAGCCATAGTACTCCATCCACAGATGACTAGCATGGACCGTGGGTGGACCCATGGCCCATGGACGTGGTCTCGTGGGTTGGGGGTAGTGAAGCTTAAGTCGATTTAAGTTGGGGGTTAAAGGAAGGTTCTAGAATTAATTAGTTATTAAGTGAGGTCATTTTATTAGTAATTAGGCCACCTATATAAAGATAATAAACCCTTCAATAGATTGATCCTAGTCATTATTTTCAATTCACCAAAGAACCCAATTCCCTCCAAGAAATTCTCTCTCTAAAAAGTGAAGAAGAAGAAGAAGAAGAAGAAGAAGGGTTCAAGCTAGGTCAAGACTCCATTGTTACAAAGTTGGTAGGGCTTCATAGTCAAAGTATGTTAGCTTATTCATCCATGGATTCTTCCATTCATGGAGCTCCCTAAATTTCCCCAATTTGATGAAGAACTTCCCCAATTCAAGTTAGGGTTTCTTCAATGTTGTGGGTTATGATGGATGTTGATCCAATTGAGTGAATATTGATTGTTTATGATTAAATTAGTAATTAATCATGATATTAAGATGAATTTACATGTTTACATGGTTAACCCTAGTCTAATTGATGAAATTGAAGAATGTGGGTTTATGCCTTGTGAAGTGAAGGTGATATTCTAGAATTGATGATATGTATAGTAATTGTTCAAGAATAGAAGTATGTAAACATGAATTGAATTATAATAAGGCATATATGATGGATCATGACTAGTAATGATTGAGATTGAGTCTTTATGATGATATATGACTAGAATTGCTTAAGAATGAAGCATGTGACTAGAATGTCTTGTGAAATAGATGTGTATAAGGATTGTAAGAAGTAAAGCTTTGAGAGTAAGGCTTATAGTCATCAATGTTGATCACTAGGGCTTTGAGAGTAAAGCTAATATGATGAAGTATGAATATTAAGGCTCAAAGAGTGAAGCTTATATTATCATTGTAGACTACTAGATAGAGTTGTTGTGGAAGGACTTTACCCACATGACCTATATTATGAAAGCATGAGATTATGCATGTTCTTATAGAACCTATGTAGCTTTAAGAACACTTTGAGAGTTAAGTGTCCATGATTATGACATGTAGATGTGTTGATTGAAAGGCTTTTCTCCTGAACACATGATGAACATGATGTGAAAGGTTTTCTCACATAGAATGATTCTTGGTTGAAAGCTTTGCTCACCTAAAATTAATCAAAGCATGTTAGACTAAATATCTTGAAGTTGTGATATAAGATCCCTTTATGTATAGCTTGACTTGGTAAGACAAGACCATTTCATGGTAGCTTAGGATTGAGAAATCATACTCTCCTAAGGGTAGCTTAAACTAGCATTATAGAATGCCTTCATGGTAGCTTGAGTTAGTAGATCTCATGGTAGCTTAGGATTGAGAAATCATACTCTCCTAAGGGTAGCTTGAACTAGCATTATAGAATGCCTTCATCGTAGCTTGAGTTAGTAGATCTAATGGTAGCCTAGGACTGAGGAATCATACTCTCCTAAGGGTAGCTTGAACTAACATTATAGAGTGTCTTCATGGTAGCATGACTTGGTTAGGCCAAGACCATTTCATGGTAGCTTATGATTGAGAAATCATACTCTCCTAAGGGTAGCTTGTACTAGCCTCATAGAATGCTTGCATGGTAGCTAGGATGGAGCACTTGCACCCTTCCTTGAATAGCTTGGACTTGCATGATAGTATGCTCTCCATGGTAGCTTGACTTAGCATAATGTAGTCATGTTAGCTAGATTATTAGCTTGGCCTAGCCTAGTAGGGTGATATTCCTTGGTAGCCTTGAATTGATAAATTGTGATCATTCATGTGTGATATCTTGCTTTGTACTAAGAAGAGAAGTACCTTAAATGAGTAAAGGCAAATAGTAAAGAGGGATTAGTCCCCAACTAATGAGTTAGTACGATAGCATTAAGTGGTACTTAGTATGGGTAGTATTATCGGGTCTTATCCATGTATTGCACAAGTATGACTTGAAGCTAATTGTGAAGTGTTCTCTTATATGAGGTATGTTTAGCTTGGATTGTTGCTATAGTTTCCTTCCATGATACGTTTGACTAAAGGTGATAGTTCCCTTGTCTATATGAAGTAAGCTAAGGATGAGATCAAAGGATGGTAAGTATGAGTATGATGACCTAAAAGTAATACTTAGTGTGAATGGGATTTTGGGGTCTTATTCATGCATTGCACAAGTATGCTTTGAGGTTTCTTATGAAATGGTTCTCTTATGATATGAAGGTCTAAGTAGTGACCAAGTTATGAATATGTGGTATCTCCTATGCTATTGGATTATGCCTTATGTTGACTTATGCTCATGTTATGACTATGTTGGAGATTATGCTTATGACCATGTTATTATCTCTTATGCCTATGATTTATGTGTTATGTTGGCTAACACTTTTGTTATGCTCTTATGATGTCATGCTAGCTAACATATTTAGTACATTTTGTACTAACAAATACTCTTGCCTACATTCTCATCAAATGTAGGGTTCAGCGACTTTGAGTTCCATTATTGAGGATAGGTTTCTAGAAGTGCAAAGGAGTTGAAGACTTGGTGAGTCCTCATAGAATCGAGGATGTGATCACCTTTCCCTTTATGTCTTTCTTTTATGTTTTAGACACTTGTATGGGCTGTGTCCCAAAGTTTTATTCAAAGTTGGGTTTAGATGGTTTGAGACAATGTTTTGTAGACTTCCGCTTGCTTTTATAAAGACTTCGATTGTATGGAAAAAGTTTTAAAATTTCCGCATAATTTCTATTGCTTTATGTTATGATATGCTAAGTGGCTTGTGATAGACCTTTCGGGGTCTAGTATGCCATGTTACATCTAGGGTGTACCCCTGGGTCGTGACATATTTACAATACAAGTTAAGTCATATATCATCCATGGAAAGGTACAATTAAGCAACCAATTCAGTTTAGGTTTTATTAGAATAGCTTCTTTAATCTTGATTCAAAGTTTAGTTGAGAAAACCCTTTCAACCCTAAGAATCCTTTCTGTAAGAAAGTCCTTTCACAATCATGCTTTCATGTGCATATGAGAGTTCCTTTCACAACACAACAACAACATTGATACTTCATTCTCAAAGCATTTTCATCAATTTCATAAGAACTCATCTTTCATAGTTCAAAATCACATTATATCATCATATCTTGAAAAGCATAGGGGTATGCATGGGTTCATGGGGATTCATCTTAAGATCATGGAATATAACTCAATTCACGCATAATATTTCAAAAAACAATCAAATATATCAATATTGAAAGAAACCCATGAAAAAAACCCTAACTCAATTGGGGATTCCTAACACTGTAAATTGGAGAATTAACGAACTCCGTGGAGGAAAGGGCTCTATGGATGAAGACTATCATACCTTAATGTCAAAAGCTTTGAAAAAATGGAGGATTAGGAGGCTTGATCTTGAAACCCTAGCTTTCTTCTTCAACTTTTAGAGAGAGAAATATTTTGGAGAGGAAGACTTGTTCTTCTTTTGAGGATTTGAGAGAATGATTTCAATTGACAGTTTTTGAGAGTTAAAACATTTATATTGTCTTCTAATAGAGGGAACCACGACATAGTATTAGGCTAGAATAATTAGGAAAAGACCCAAAAGCCCTTAAGGAAAATAATTACCGACCTCACCCACGGCCTGACCCACGGTCCGTTGGTCAGACCACACACCGTCCTGGTTGGTCGTGGGTGAGATCAGAGACCACCCATTTGTGGAACCCAACAACAGACCACACCTACAGCCCGTGGGTCCATCGACATATTGTGGACCACAGTCGTAGGTCCTAACTCTTGGCCTCAAAATCTCTCTAAGTCTGTAACTCACCTACGAGACCTATCTACGACTCGTGCATTGAATGACGGACCGTCCTGGTGACCCGTCACAAAGTACTGGAACTAATAATATTTTGAAAATTGTAACTTGTTAATCACGCCACCACCAACGGACCTTCGTCCCACCTACTAGCCGTGGTGGCATCATCTGTGCTGGCACCAGGTCTGCAAAAAACTGAAATGTTTTTCACCTTCTCGAATATTAGGTGTTACATTATCTCCCTCTTGGGAACATTCATCCTCAAATGAGATTCAAGACATCATAAGGAAGGTAGGAACTTAATCTAACAACCAAACATGAATGCAATTACATAAATGGACATATCCGAGGAGGATACATCAACTCCAAGCTAAAGCCTGTTCAAAACATCCTATCATGAGGTGTATATGTCATTCATACTCAAATGCACCTAATCATGTAGATATCAATCAAGTTAAATTACTTTCTCAGAATTTATGTTTTTGATGAATCATGCATAATGAGGAAATCATGGAAATATCTAAGACATATGACACATAAAGAGTAACCATGAGGGACTAAATACCTCAAGCTTGAGTAGGAATATAAGGAAAGAGATGAGGATAGCGGGATATCATATCGGCCTTGGCCTCCCAATTAGCACCCTCAACTAACTGATTATGTAACACCTCAGACCTCAAAATGAAGAAAATCCTAGTTTTTAGAAAAATTGGTGCCAGTACTGACGGAACCACCCACGGACCGTAGGTAGAACCACGAATCATAGGTGGGGTTCCGCCGTTAAAGACCAAATATTTATGGTTTCTGATCCCACCCACGGTCAACTAGTAAAGTCTGTGGTTGGACATACAGATCGTAGGTGAGGGTCAACAGCCAATTGGAGGGAATTGGTTGTTGGGTCAACTTCAAAAGGTCATATCTTTTAGAACAAAATGAATTAGGTGACCCATGACCTATCAAATTAAAGATAATTGAATCCTCTTTGCAACGCCACCAGGTTTGCTAAAATCCCAACTTCGAGTAAAAAGTTATGCTCGTTTTAGTGAATCCCTACCGGGCAGACCATGAACCACAACCGCAGTCTACGATTGGTAGTCCAAAGGATGGTCTCTATGTCCCTCCATGGATGGCATTCGTCAACTTTTAAGTTAGGGTCATTTATGTCTTTTTCCTATGCATGGGGCCCTTAAACTACGTCGTGTAAGGCCTAAAATATGTCGTCTTACTCAGTCTAAGCCTAATAACTTAGTCAGACTTACCCAGAGCCCTCATTCTCCCAAAGTTATCCAAATTTGGATAAAAAAGAAGAGGAAAAGTCGACCAAAACCCCCAAGAACAAGCATCACTGTTCTTCAGGTTTTAGCCTCAAAATCAAAGGATTTCTCCATAGATTTCATCACCTGGTATGTGGGATTTCACAAGTGAATTCTTTTCATCTACTAGGTTCGTAGAGTTAGTCAATTCCTTGATTCTCCATATCTTATCTAGACCTAGGGTTTCTAAAACCTTAGATATTTACTATGATTTAGCTGTTGTAGTACACTAAATCGAAATATCTTATTTCTTGAAAAGTTTGCGTAGTTCCTTGTATGAAACTCATAACCCTAGTTGCATATATTATCTTAGTTCACGAATTATACTCTCTAGGTCAGTTAAACTGATAATCATGCTCTAGATTTTGAATATCACATTATCAGTATATAAATGTTGCATTCTCAGATTGCATGTCAGTATTTTGAGCTATTCAGTAATTTAGCATTTTAGTTACCTTTGTGTCATATACATATTCAGTTGGGAGTAGACTTAGCACCGAGTTTGACTAGGGTTCAGCGTACCCTCATAGTGCCAGAACTATGTGACCCGTAGGTGTATAAGTCCCCTCTGTTGGGCATCAGATTTAGTGATCACGACAGTCATGCCTTTATACCCCTGGCAAGATATATTGGGTCCTCTCGATGTGGCGTATATATCGGACTCCACATTTAGCTCACGTGATTGTATGTCGGTTAATAGTAGCTCCCACAGTCAAACTCTTAGTGCATTTGACCAGGTTTTCAGTATATACTTCAGCATTCAGTTCAACATGTTATTTTAATAATTAGTACTTGGTCATTGCATTCAGCTTAGCTTTTTTAGTGATGTTTCACTATTTACATTCTTTCTTAGTTTATGTCATTGCTCAGTTCTACTTTGTTCAGCTTATATATATTTGCTCAACTTAGTATCTATCCTTCATGCTCAGTATATTCCAAGTACTGATGCATACTTTGCAATACATCCTTTAATGATGTATGTTTAGGTACTCAGCATCGAGGTCGCACTTTGATCGGTTCTCGATCCGCAATCAACAGCTTCAGTGGTGAGTCATCACACTTCGAGGACAATAGACATGTTTTTCAATTTGGTCTTTATATTCAAATTTCAGTTTTGTTAGGGTTAGCTGGGGGCATGTCCCATCAACTCGACATCAGTTAGAGAATTTTAAGACATAGTAGTAGATTCAGCTTGAGTTGTTAAGTGATTGTTTCCAATTATCACTAAACTGTTAGTATATTTTACAAATTCAGACTAGTTGGGTATTCCCCACTTTCACTTATCCATTGTTTTAGCTTCCGCATAGTATATGTCTTATTCAATCATTCTCAGTATGATTGATATATGCAAGAAACATGGTTAGCTTGGGGTCATTCGTGATCCTAGGTGTAACGATCCTACAAATGAATAAGTAAAACTAGAGCTTAACGTGTGTGTGTTTGAGTTTGGTGTGAGGTTTGATGGTGTTTTATGTTGTCCCGAGCTTTGGTTGAGAGGTTTTGGGGTTAAATGCCAAGGTAGGACTCCCCATGGACCACCTTAGGGGTTGAATATAGAATTGTGATTAGATTGTTGATCCACTTGAAAGGTGGAGGTGTTTACTTGCTAGGTACATTGTGATCATGGCCTTGAAGGCATAATTTGATGGATTGAAGTATTTTCATGATGTTGTATATATGAATGTGATGTGAAGCATGTGTGTGATCTAAGGGAATGAAAGATTATCTTGTTTAGAAGCTACTTATGTTAGGATTGAATGTTATCTCTCTATTAACACTTGTGAATGATGGTGATTATGTGAAAGGCTATTCTCACATACACACATAGAATGAATGAATGAAGTTAATGTTAATGTTAATGAATGTGAAGTACTATTTGAAAGGCTATTTTCATATTGTACTCTAATGAATGTAATGACTTGTTGTCAAATTACTTTCACACAATAAGAGGTTCTTAGGTGAAAGGCTATTTTCATCTTTCAATCTATGAGCTTTCCAATGAATGAATGTTGGGTTGGGATGGATGTGCATCCGGGAGTTGAGGAGGAGTGTCTAGTAACAATCCCTATATCCCCTTTTAACGAATGTTTGGTTGGGATGGATGCTCATCTGGGAGTTGAGGCGGAGTGTCTAGTAACAATCCTTATATCCCCTTTTAACTAATGTTGGGTTGGGATGGATGCTCATCCGGATGTTGAGACGAAGAGTCTAGAAACCATCTCTTTATCCCCTTTTAACGAATGTTGGGTTTGAGATAGATACTCATCCATGAGTTGAGGTGGGGTATCTAGTAGCAATCTCTTGTCCCTTAATGAATGAATGTACTAAATGTCAAATACTCCGTAGGGAATAATGCTAAGCACCGAGAGGATATGAAATGGGTTGGATACTCATCCGGGAGTTGAGGCGAGGTATCTAGTAGCGACCTCTTGAGATGGATGCCCATCCATGAGTTGAGGCAGGGTATCTAGTCGCAATCTCCCTATCCCATAACTATGTGCCCACATAGGTCTATAGGTAATGGATCCACTTAAGCTAAAATGAATGGTCCTACCTTAGGCAAGTAGGAATCCCTTATCCGGTGAGGGTGACACCGGGATTCCATGTCAAGCTCTCATAGTCTATGTCGGTTAAGGCTTACCTCCACAAACTAATGAACTATGGCTTCTTAAGGATGTACTACTTAGGGTAGGTGGTGGAATGGGATGCCATCTATGCATTGCACAAGTAGGCATTTGATAGAGGTCATGGTGCGTTCCTTATGATGTAATGAAGTTAATGAATGGGTTCTTATTATGACTTTTATGAGAATGTTGATACAATGTCAAATGAATGAATGTGCTTTTAAGGTAATCAAGCTAATGAAGAATGTTGAGTCTTAATGCTTATATGCTTAAATGTAAATTATGCATGCTATATTTGGATTCTGTATATGAGTTACTTCCTTGTCATGTCTTATTGAGAATGAAGGTGCCTTGTCTATGGTGACTTCAAAGGAGTACTTAGTGTGAGTAGTAGTATGGGATGCTACTTGCACATTGCACAAGGTATAGCTTGAAGGTTACTTGAGGTGGAGGTTTAAGATAGAGGTAAGTAAAGGTTTGTATGTGATTTTGACAAAAAGTGAATTATGTGACTTTGTATGTTGGTCGTGACTTATATTATACCTCTTGTATCAATGATCATGAAATTTTACTAAAAAGGCATAAAAGCATGACTTTCAACAAAATGTCGCTTTTTAACATGTTTTTGCATGGTCATCATACTTAGTACATTTTGTGTGCTAACCCATATATCTCCTATTTTTACTATAAGTGTAGGTTCCGGCAAGTGATCGTTCCTAGCTAGAGTTGAAGTGCTTGGATAGAGTTTCCTCCAAGACTTGGTATGTCCTCATGTATTCGAGGACGAGGATTTCTATTGTTCTAGTTTCTTTATGTTTGATACTTTTGTAATAGACATTTTAGTATTTTCGCTTGTAAAGGGCCGTGACCATACCTTGTTAAAGTTTTTCTTAAGATGGCCATGTGAGACTTAGTATTCCGCTGCTTTATAAATGAGTCTTGAATAGTTGGTTTTAAATGAAAAGTTTTAATTCTTTACGATTTCTATTACCTATGCGATTAATGAATGCTATGAGGCTTGTATTAGACCCCTTTAGGGTCGAGTACGCCGTGTTACAACTAGGGGTGCTCTCGGGTCGTGACAATAGTTCCTTATGGTTGTGAATGTCTTGTTAAGGTTTCCTTGTTTGGTTCATGATAAGCCTTAGTTGAGTCTTCTCCTAAGTGGGGGATGGTATGTTGAGTAGTAAGGTTGTTGAGAGTTCCGATATCCTTACCTCTTTCTTTATGTGCCTATTCAAGCCTAAGACAAAGAGTTCCTTTTTGGCTTGTTTCATGTTGTGGAGTCATGTGTGATATTGCATTTCCATGGTCTCCCTATGTTATGCATGTTGTAGTTGAATTCTTGTTTGAATGAGAAAATGAGTTTTCATGAATTATGTTCCTCATGTTAATGCTCATTTAGTATGAGTTACTTACATGCTTCGTGAAGTTAAATGTTGAACATGCCTAAATGTGCTTTTATGAAAAATTGCATAATGTGTCTAATTATGTTATGATGAGCATGATGTGATTTGGAGAAGGAAGTTCCTCTAATGAAATGAGAAATGATGAAGTTTTGATGCATAATGAGTTTGTAGATGTAGTTCCTACTTTCTTGAATTGCATGAAGAATGTTGATATGGAGTTGATGTTTCTTCCTAGTTGAGTGCATTTGATTATGATGTTGCATGCTTGATGGGCTAGTAGTCTTGAGTCGTTAACCCCTTAATCTATTTTAAGTGTCATTCGAGGAAGAAAGTTCTTAAGTGGGGGATAATGTAATGACCCTAAAAATGACTAAGTAGAACTAGAGCCTAACGTGTGTGTGTTTGAGTTTGGTGTGAGGTTTGATGGTGTTTTATGTTGTACCGATCTTTGGTTGAGGGGTTTAGGGGTTAAACGTCAAGGTATGACTCCCCATGGACCACCTTAGGGGTCCTTGAGGAGGACCCTAAGCTTAACCCCCAAGACCCCAAAGAAAACCAAAGTTGGCCAAAATTTGGTGACCTACGGAAGGGGTCCACGCCCCGTAGGTCCATCCACGCCCCGTGGATGGCCTTTGTAGGTCAAGCCCATCCAAACCATGCTGCAACCCCAGACCACGGACCAACAACACGGTCTGTGAATGGACTCACGATTCGTGGGTCCAGGGCGTGAACCATGCTTGTGCAATTTGGTTTGCACTCGGCCAAGCTAGGGGTCTTTTGGTAATTAGTTAATTAATTATTTTAAGTATGGACGGTTATTTTAGGGTTATTAAGATATTTTAAGAGTATTAAAACATTAAAACCCTATTTTAGATTTCATTATTCAAATTCCCCAAATACAAACTTCCCTTTCCCTCCAAAAGTCTCTGTCTAGAAACCTCCATAGAAGGTGAAGACTTCAAGCTTCCAAGGTTAAATTCTTCAAGGTTTTCAAAGGATTTTCAAGGGATTTCGTGGGGATCAATAGCAAGGTATGGTAGTCTTGATCCTTGTCTAATTTTCCATTCAAGGAGCCAATTCAAAGGTGATTTCAAATCTTGAAAAATCTAGGGTTTTACTCAATCTCATGGGTTCTTTCATCAAACATTTCCAAATGATTTATAATGAAAAATTATGATTGTATTGATGTTTAATTGATGATTTAAGATGAAAATACTCTATGAACCCATGATTTCTCTCAATTCCTAAATTGTATCTTATGAAGTGGGTTTGTTGATCATGAACGAATGTTGATGACTTATGCCTAGATTGAATTAGACTATTGAATTGTATCATCATCTATGCCTAATTATGGTTAATTGTTGGTGAATTAAGGATTTGTGATCATAGCCTTGAGAGGGCAAGATGTGACCTATTTTCATGTTAAAGTAGAATTGTGCTTGAATTGTTGATCCACTTGAAAGGTGGAGGTGTTTAATTATTTTGTATATTGTGATCATGGCCTTGAAGGCATAGTATAACGAATTGAAGTATTATCATGATATTGTATATATGAATGTGATGTAAAGGATATGCATGTGATTTCAATGATAGAATGATGATCATGTATATAATATAATTGTGTTGTTGTTGATAGTATACTCTCAATTAAAACTCCTGAATGTTTATGAAGGAACGTGAAGGGTTCTATAATGAAATGTTGAAGTATCTAGAATTGGTAGGCTTTATGCATCATTTTCTTATATATATGAATGTGTCTTGACTTGATGACTATGAATGATAGGCTATGTCATTCCTTTCATATATGAGAAATGAATGTGTCTTGACTTGATGGATATGAATCGATAGGCTTAAGGCATTCCTTTCATAAATGATCTAATGTAATGAAGACTCTTGAATCAATAGGCTTATGGCATTCTTTTCCTAGTGAGTCAATGTACCATGAATCGATAGGCTTATAGCATTCCTTTCATGAGTATAAGAATGTAATGAGGGACCATGAATCTATAGGCTTATGGCATTCTTTTCATGAGGACTCAAGAGCTATCCTTGAATGTACCATGGATCGATAGGCTTATAGCATTCCTTCCTTGGGTAACGATGTATCACGGGTCGATAGGCCTATGACATTCATCCCTAGTACACTAATTTAATGTGAATGAAATAATCTATGGGAATGTAGGCTAAGCACCGAGTGGATATGGTTAGATGGAAACTCTCCCAATGTTAGGTTAGAGTTCCAAGGAACATCTTCCTATTCCATAACTATGTTCTCACATAGGATATTAGCTTGTGGATTCCATCCAAGCTAATGTTACCATTCTACCTTAGGCAAGTAGAACACCTCTTTATGGTGTGGGGCTATATCACACCGGATTCCATGTCTATCTTGCATGGTATATGTCGGTTAAACGCTTATTTCCATTATGTGAGATGTGCATTATGGTTTCTTGAGAGGTTCTATGAAGTGTAGGTGGTAGTATGTGATGTCATTTATACATTGCACGAGTAGGCTTTGGTAGGGTCATAGTGAGGTCTCTAAGCCTTAATGGCTAATGTATGAATGTCCTCTTAAGATAAAGTTAATGAGAATGATGATCTAATGTCTAATGAATAAAGCCCTCTAAATGATGTTATTGAATAATGTTGACTCTTAAGTGCTTATATGCTTAAATGTAAAGATGCATGTTGTACTTGGATTGTATTATGAGTTACTTCCTTGTCATGATTTGTTGTATATAAATGTGCCTTGCTTATGGTGACTTCAAAGGAGTACTTAGTGTGAGTAGTAGTATGGGATGCTACTTACACATTGCACAAGTATGACATAGAGTTGTCTTAGGTGATGGTCCTTATGTGATGATATGACTATTGTAAGGTTTATCTCTTGGTGTGAGTATTATTGAAGATGGAAAGGCTAAATGGTAAGTTCACTTTTGGTGACCTTAATGTGGTACCTTGTTGTGGATGGTGGTATGGGACGATATCCATACATTGCACAAGGTATAGCATGAGGGTTACTTGAGGTGGAGACTTAAAGTGAATGTAATGGCTTAAATGTTGATTGTGTCTCTAATGTTGACGAATGACTTGCATGTTAGTTGTGACTTATATTATGCCTCTTTTATCAATGTTCATGAAGTTTTACCAAAATTGCATAAAAGCATGACTCTCAAATAAATGTTTGTTTTAAGCATGTTTTTGCATGGCTTCCATACTTAGTACATCTAATGTGCTAACCCATATTTCTTCTCCCTTTTTACCATAGTGTAGGGTTTGGAGATATTGGTGTTCTATGCCTGAGGAGTAGGCTTCTAAGGTGCTTTAAGATGAAGACTTGGTGAGTCCTCATAGTTTTGAGGACAATACCCACTTTGTTCCTTTATGTCTTTTAGTTTATGTTAAAGCTTTGTATGGGCTAAGTCCCAATGTTGTATTCAAAGTATTAGATGTTTAAGACATAGTATATAAAGTCTAGAAAGTCTTCTGCTTGCTTGTAATGAAAATGTCTTCGATTGTAAAGAAAGTTTATAATTATTCTCTATTTTTCCTATGTTCTTAAGTTCAATAATTCTATGAGGCTTGTATGAGACCCCTTCGGGGTCTAGTACGCCGTTTTGCATCCGGGGTGTAACCCCGGGTCGTGACACTAGGTCCCGTGTTACACCAAGGGGGTAGCCTCGGGGTATGAAAAACTTGGTATCAGAGCATTAGGTTCAGGAGTCCTAGGATGTCTGAAAGCCGCACTAAGTAGATTCTCTTTCATAGGTGTGAAGTGCACCACATCTATTAGAGGGAGGCTACTAAGTGTTTTAAGCAAAACATCACTTTCTTTGTTATTCTTATTTTGCGTGGGTATGATCCAACTTCTCCTTTCTAATCCATCGTTATGCGTTTCAGATCATGCCTCCTCATAGAGCTAATGCACGCAATGCTAACGCAGTTCCTCCAGTCCTGAACCATAAGGTTACGAATGTAGAATTTTGGAATGCGATCCAGCTCTTGGCTCAAAGTGTAGCCAATCAGAACAATCAACAGGTCACAGCTCCTTTTAAAACTAATGGTGGATCAACTGCAGCTAGGGTTCGAGACTTTCTTCGGATGAATCCGCCTGAGTTTCTAGGGTCGAAGGTTGGTGAGTATCCACATAACTTCATTGATGAGGTTAATAAGATTCTTGGGGGTAATACAAGTGACTGGCAGTGAGAGTGCCAAGTTAGTATCCTTTCAACTTAAGGATGTGGTTCATATCTGGTTCACTCAATGGAAAGAAAAAAGGGTAGCGGATGCAACACCTGTTAATTGGGATTGTTTTACTGGAGCATTTCTGGATAGGTTCTTCCCAAGAGAGTTGAGAAAAGCTAAGGCACAAGATTTTATGAACTTGAAGTAGGATTCTATGTCGGTCTAAGAGTACGGGCTGAAGTTCACCCAGCTCTCCAGGTATGCTCCACACATAGTTGCCGATCCAAGGGCACAAATGAGTAAGTTCTTGTTTGGGGTGTCCGATCTAGTGAAGACTGAGTGCAGGAATGCTATGCTTCTAGTGGATATGGATATCTCCAGACTAATGACTCATGCTCAGGAGGTTGACGGAAATCAGATTAGGAAATTGGCTAAGGATAACAAAAAGGCTATAACAGGAAAGTATGAATACTCACAACAAAAGTCAGACGGTGGGAATCACTCATAGTTTCAGCAGAGGTCTACAACCCCAACACTGTCATCAGCTAGTGCCCCATCCCCAGGTTCTGATAGGATCAGAAAGATAGGGCATCAAGCTCTAGGTCTTAGGGGAGTGCTTTAGGTAACAAGACCTTCCCAACTTTTCCAAAGTGTGGTAAGAACCATCTAGGCAAGTGTCTTGCAGGCAAGGAAGGGTGCTTTGGGTGTGGTCAGTCAGGCCATAGGTTGAAGGATTGCCTTACTTCCAGATAGGGGCAAGGAGGTAACAACAATAGGGTTCAGTCTATATCTCCAGCAGCACTAGTAGGTCGCCCAACTCAGCAGGGTCCTTCATCCGGTACAGGTGGCGGTTAGCGCTAGAACAGGTTGTATGCTCTCTAGGCTCACCAGGACTAGGAAGATTCTCCTGATGTGGTCACTGGTACATTACGAGTCTTTCATTTAGATGTTTATGCATTGTTAGATCTATGGGATACACTGTCCTTTGTAACTCCTTATATAGCAGTAAACTTTGGTGTCAGTCCAGAAACTTTTTCAGAACCCTTCTCAGTCTCTACTCTAGTTGGTAACCCAGTTATAGCTAGACTGGTATACAGATAGTGCCCAGTCACAGTCTCTCAGAAAGTCACCTCAGCAGATCTTGTAGAGTAAGAAATGGTAGATTTCGATATCATTCTAGGCATGGATTGGTTACATTCCTATTATGCCTCAGTCGATTGTAGAACTAGGATCGTTCGGTTTCATATTCCAAATAGGCCAGTCTTAAAGTGGAAGGGGAGTAGCTCACTGCCTATAGGTCGATTCATCTCTTACCTTAATGACATAAAAATGATTTCCAAAGGGTATATCTATCATCTTGTTCGGGTTAAGGATTCAAACTCTGAAACCCTAACTCTTGAGTCGGTCCTAGTAGCAAATGAGTTTCCAAAAGTGTTTCCAGAAGATTTTCTCGGAGTTACTCTGGAAAGGGAAATATACTTCAGAATAGATCTTTTTCAAGATACCCAGCCCATTTCAATTCCTCCTTATAGAATGGCTCCAGCCGAGTTTAAGGAATTGAAAGAGCAGTTGAAAGACCTTCTAGATAAGGGCTTCATCAGACCTAGTATCTCTCGAAGGGGTGCTGGAGTGTTGTTTGTGAAAAAGGAAGATGGTTCTCTCAGAATGTGCATTGACTAACGGGAGTTGAACAAAGTCACAATTAAGAATAAGTATCCCATCCCCAGGATTGATGACTTGTTTGACCAACTTCAAGGTGGTAGTCACTTTTCTAAGATAGACCTCATATCCGGCTATCATCAGCTGATCTAAGGCATATTTATGCGCCTAATAACCAATTTAGCCCATATATATAGCCACATTCGAGAGCAAATTTCTTGTTTGAACTGCAATTATAGAATCAATTGATTGTGTTTGCTCTAACCAATATGATTAGATGTTTGCAGGGTGAAAATGAAGGAAAAAGAGCGAAAAAGTAAACCATTCAAGAGATTGAAAAATAGCAATCGAAGTTACTAATAGAAATGGCCAAGAAGCTGAAAAATGTACTATGAGGGAGCACCTCCGCGTCGCGGAGCTGAATCCAGAGTGTGGAAAGCTAATTCCACAAAATAGTGGAGTGCGCGATTAGAGAGCATTGCGGAGTGGATCAATTTGTTCACAATATGTAGCGAGGGAACAGGTCTGCGTCGCAGACCTGGATGCCAGATTTTCACCACGTGTTTTTATTTTGGACTATAAATAGCCCCGCTGTGTCATTTTATCATTATTTAGTTTTTGAAAAACGGGAGAACACGATTTGGGCGATTTTGCTGACTATCTCTAGGGTTTTTCTTTTACTCTTTCATTTTGGTAAACACTTTTATGATGCTTAAACATTATTTGATGCTGATTCATACTATGAGTAGTTAAATTCCCATATTATAGGGTTGTAGCTACGATTAATGACATAATAGTATTTATTTCTAGCATGAGATGGGCTTTCTTATGATTTATGCTTGTATTTTTGTTTAACTATTTTAATGACTGATCAACATTAAAATAAATTCATTGTCCGTTCTAGAACTTGGAAGACAAATAGAGGGATAGACCAAGGAATGTGAGGAACGTGTTCATTCTAGTGTAAAGCTTAGAGTGTTTCATATATAGGATAGAAGTATACATACCTCGTTTGTTTAATGTACATGATGATATCTTAATGCTCAGTGATTGGTTCATGCCTATCTTCGCTCAACGATGTAGTTAGGCTGTCAATGGTGGTAGGCGATTAGAGGTCGGGAGACCATGATCGTAAATTCAACCTTGTGAATTGATAATGAGGTTAACTTGTAGGAGGATATTGTCAATTATTTGGTGAGTGGATTGTTCCCACCGTATGCAACCACACATCAAAAGAAGAGGTTGATTTATGATGCTCGATTCTACATCTGGGATGAGCCTTATCTATTCAAGCAAGTCCCTAAAGAAATGATAAGGAGGTGTCTACCTGAGTCTGAGATGAGACAAGTGATAGATAGTTGCCAATCGTCTACACATAAGGTGCTCTAATCAGGTTTTTTCTGGCCTACTTTGTTCAAACATGTTGCAGGTTATGTGAAAAGTCGTGATCAATTCCAGAGGATGGGGACTATTTCCAGACGACACGAGATGCCATTGCATAACATCTTGGAGGTCGAAATATTTGATGTCTGGGGATTGACTTCATGGGACCATTGCCACTATCCAATGGAAATCAATATATCCTTGTGGTTGTGGACTATATGTCAAAGTGGGTTGATGCAGTAGCTCTACCTACTAACGATGCTAAAGTGGTGCTGATGTTTTTGAAGAAACATATCTTAACTTGGTTTGGAACCCCTAGAGCAATAATTAGTGATGGAGGGACACACTTCACAAATCAATAAGTGAAGAATATCTTAGCTAATTATGAAGTCAGGCATAAGGTAGCCACAACATATCACCCTCAAACCAGTGACCAGGTAGAAGTGTCAAACCGTGAGGTGAAGAAGATTCTGCAGAAAATAGTGAATACCTAAAGGAAAGATTGGGAAATAAAGCTCAATGATGTATTATGGGCGTACAGGACAACCTATAAGACACTAATAGGGACTTTTCCCTATCACTTGTTGTTTGGTAAAGAGTGTCACCTTTGAGTTGAATTCGAACATCAGGCTTACTGGGTAGTGAATAAGTTGAATATGGATTCGAAATTAGTCGGAAAAAAAAGGATGGGTCAGCTACATTAATTGGAGGAATTCAGACTCCATGCCTATGAAAATGCGAAGCTCTATAAGGAGAAGACTAAGCGATGGCATATTAAGCATATAGTGTCCCAACTCTTTGATCCTGGTCAAAAGGTATTATTGTTTAACTGTAGATTGAGGTTGTTTCCAGGTAAGCTGAAGTCAAATGGAGCGGACCATTCGAGGTGGTGCGTATGACCAACCATGGAGTTGTAGAGTTATGGAACGAAGGAAAAAAGTCTACGTTCATAGTGAATGGACAGAGGGTGAAACAATAATTCGGACAAGAGGTGGATCGAGAAGAAGAGGTTTTGGATTTGAGCAATGAATGATGGGGAGTTAAGTCATTCTGCGACGTTGAATCAGGCGCTACTTGGGAGGCAACCCATGACTTTGTACTCCAGAAGTGATTTCCTTTTTGTGTTGTTGTGATAGGTTAGTTCTTTTTATTTTTATTATAGGTTGGTTTAATTGATTATTGTATTTGTAAACAAAAATAAATAATAAAATTGGGCGAGAAATAGTGGAGTCCGCAACCTGAGCGCGTCGCGAACTCGATTCTGCAGTATGATGATGGCCCCAGGAGGAGAAGCCAAGAATCCAAGTGTTGTCCGCGACAACTCCGCGTCGCAGACTTGGTAACTCTCAACGGAAGACTTACTCAACATTAGATGCAATCAAAAGTAAAACTTTAACTCAAATGTCTCAAAATAATAAACTAAAAATGTATAAGAACATTCAACTGGCCAAAGAAGGCAACTCGAGTCTCAAACATTAACAACGGAAATGAAAAAGACTCTTGAAACTACTATTGTCTATCCATAAAGCCTATACTACTATGAGGGATGTCGGGACAAGACCCCGACAAAACTAAAATAATACAAATAAATAAGGGATCCTTCGGAAGCAAGGAGGATCACCAAACAACTTTGGGACTGCAAGTGGTATCAACGAAACGCCTGTTGATGACCCCGATGTCCTATATCTGCATCATGAAACGATGCAGGCTAAATTGCATCAGTACATTGACTGTACGAGCATGTAAGGGGAACATTGAATATAATATAAAAGCTTGAACTTGGAAAGAAGGAAACATACTCACCTCAACTCTACTCAACTCAATCTCAACTCATGGATACTCAACTCAATACAATATAAAAACAACAATAAAGATACCGTTTATATAAAACATTTAAAAAAGTAGATAACAACTAAATGTATTTAAAAATACAATATTAACTCTTATTTGGGAGTTCTCCAACCGACAACCATCACTACGAGCTATGTGATGATACAGTGTCTCACCCATGCTGCCAGAACTGTCCTATACCTTGTCGGAGTATAAAACATCCTCAATTTTGCTTCCAATTGCACACGCAAGTGTACGTGGTCGCACAAGTAATATAGTGGCTCTTAAAATAACTAGATTATCAAACCCACGTTCAATCCTCTTATTCCTCTCTCGAGTTCAATTCGGCCAATATTTTTATTTCAATGGTGATCAAGCATCAAAATAGTAATCACAAGAATATAAGAACAACTAATATGATAAACAAATCATGCTGAATCAAAATCACTAAACAATCATATTGTAAGTAATTATAATCCAAGAAAGAGAAGTTTAACTCCACGTAGACATAGAGCAATTACAACCCATCATTCAAAGAAAAGATGTAAAATAAAATAGAGGAGAAGAAAAATCCTAAATCAAAAGTTAATTTCTACATTCATCCTCCTCCTCAATAATTATTCTTATGAACTATTTATAGATGTAGTAAACCCTGAATAAAATAATTGAGTCCAAAACAAATTAGGAACCCAAAACGTAAAAAGATTCCGCGTGAAACTTTCGCTTGACCGCCCCAGAATTGAACTTCTTGAGATGCTGCCACGTGGCACAAATTCTAATATGCACTTTTCTTCAATTTCGGCCAACTTTACATATATATAAATAGTATTCGATTTAATCCATTAAGCTGCCTGCTTGGTTTCCTTCTTCAACCTTCCATCTTTAATTCTTTTTAGCACCAAACTTCTTCATTTTTCCACAAATTTATTCCTACAAGTAAAATATACTATTTAGCACAATCCATAAAATTCAGGCTCAAAAATGACAAATATAAATAATAAATGTGAGGCAAATATTGATTACAAATATGTATTTTGGCCTCACATCAACACCCCACACTTAAACTTTTGCTCGTCCTCGAGCAAGCATTAAAGCTCATCAGAAATCATTGCTACAAACACATAGGCCATATACAAATTTCAAAACATCAAATACACTTCTCAATCATTATGCAAGATATACAAATAAACAACAAACCTCTAACCTCCTAACCATAAAGAAGGACTCTGACCTCATCAAATTTAAGCTTGCTCACCTATTCTTATCAAAGAAAGCTAATAAAATCACCTATCTATCATGAAACAAGTCCCCTCACAACAAAAAAAAATAGTCCACTCACTTAAATCAAAAGATTGAATATAAATTAAGGACTTAGAATCAAAGAACAACTCACACTCAGAAATAAAATTCACATGTATGCACAAAAAACCATAGGCTTGTCCATTATGTACATCTCCACTAATTAAGCATGCTTGAATAGAATCAAATAGGACTTTAACGGGTTGTAATGTAGGCTAGGGGACGGGTAGGAAAACTATATAATAGTGACTTACACTTCCTTAAGCACTTTGCAATTTTAGACTTCATCACCCATTATTTTCTTCTCTTTATTTTCAGCCCTCTCTTCAACAATTATTTCACAAGTAATTCTCATCATCTCAAGAATGTTTCAGTTATTATTTTTTTCTCTCTTTTTTTAAAAAGTTTTCCTTCATAATAGTCACCCTCAACTTACGTATTTTACATCCGTTAAGGTGCATGATGTCCTTGGAAAGACCAGGGCCATCATCAAGGTAACTTATTTTGTTCATCTCTTTTTTTTAAAATCACATTCTTTCAAGAGGGCTTTTTAAACACTTTGTAGCTATCATTGATTACCTTTTCACTCAACCATCCCTTTTTCTTCAAATTTAACAATTAGAATAAATCTATGCTACAGTGCTCAAGGAAGCAGGGTGCAAAACTAGGGATTGAACAAAAAACTCAAGGCAAAAATATGGCTACCAATAAAAAGCTATAGGCAAAAAGGGGCTACAAGTGATATCTATCTGAAAAGGCTGAAATTTACAAGGCAAATCAAAGAAAGACTATTATCATCTCCTAAACAAAGCAACACTGTTTATTTTGCTTCAATAACATGTAGGGCAAGTTCTAGACTAAGATGCAAAACATGAAATAAACAAAATCTCACCACACATGGTAGAAGTATCAATCAAGATGGATCAATTCCACTTCTAAGAGAGACAAGATCATAACAAACTATAGAATAAAATAAGCTATATACAAAGTCACAACCAAGAGCCTAGATGTCAAAGAGTTTGCAATTTCACTAGCAATCAAGCATTCACAAGAAAGTACTACTCAAAATTAGGCCCAAATAACAAGTATCACACAAATTAAAAGGGTCTTTTCTTTTCTCTCAACAAAATAAAAAATAAAAATAAAATTTATTACTAAAAAATAAAAATAAAAGACACTCGATTCAAAGGGACTATCCTCAGGAAAACAGCCTAAAACAAAAGCCAAGGAACCCATCCTAAAAAAAGAAAAGACTCGATAAAACAGTAAAAAACTAGGAATCATTCCTCCACCCCACATTTAAAAATATGCTATGTCCCCAAAGCATCAAATAAAATTTTAAAACAAGGGTTAGAAAAACTCCTTGAGGCCTTTAGGCCTAGCTAGTAGCACGTTCTCTTAATTTTCATCAAGGGTCGTCACCCCACACTTAAGCTCAAACGTGCTCCTTCGCTTCAAACTTTTGGGTACTCAGACTTTCCCTAATCTACAAAAGACAGGATCAAAAGAAAAGGAAAAAATGACAATAATAAAATAAAATAAGGAGTAATTTTTTTTATTTTATAAAAATCTTAAATAAATAAAAAGAAAAAGTTTAACCTAGAAAAACAATTAATTTCTAAGTCCCCGACAGCGGTGCCAAAAACGTGTTGCTTCCAATTGCACACACAAGTGTACGCGATCGCACAAGTAATATAGTGGCTCTTAAAAGAACCGGATTATCGAACCCAAAGGACTTGTCAATTAATTTACTAAATTATATTAATTCTAATTATTTATTAACTAAGGGGAGGATTTCAAAAGATGAATATATTAACTAAACTAAAAATAAAGTTAAAATAACTAAAAAAGCAATTAACTAAGAAAAGATAGATGTTTACACAATCAATGAATGAATCGATCTAGGATTATAATTTAACTAACAATCATGTTTAGCATCAAATAACAAGTATCACACAAATTAAAAGGGTCTTTTCTTTTCTCTCAACAAAATAAAAAATTAAAATAAAATTTATTACTAAAAAATAAAAATAAAAGACACTCGATTCAAAGGGACTATTCTCAGGAAAACAACCGAAAACAAAAGCCAAGGAACCCATCCTAAAAAAAGAAAAGACTCGATAAAACAGTAAAACTAGGAATCATTCCTCCACCCCACATTTAAAAAGATGCTATGTCCCCAAAGCATCAAATAAAATTTTAAAACAAGGGTTAGAAAAACTCCTTGAGGCCTTTAGGCCTAGCTAGTAACACGTTCTCTTAATTTTCATCAAGGGTCGTCACCCCACACTTAAGCTCAAACGTGCTCCTTCGCTTCAAACTTTTGGGTACTCAAACTTTCCCTAATCTGCAAAAGACAGGATCAAAAGAAAAGGAAAAAAATGACAATAATAAAATAAAATAAGGAGTATTTTTTTATTTTTTTTATAAAATCTTAAATAAATAAAAAGAAAAAGTTTAACCTAGAAAAACAATTAATTTCTAAGTCCCCGGCAGCGGTGCCAAAAACCTGTTGCTTCCAATTGCAGACGCAAGTGTACGTGATCGCACAAGTAATATAGTGGCTCTTAAAAGAACCGGATTATCGAACCCAAAGGACTTGTCAATTAATTATTCTTACTAAATTATATTAATTCTAATTATTTATTTAATGGGAGGATTTCAAAAGATGAATATATTAACTAAACTAAAAATAAAGATAAAATAACTAAAAAAGCAATTAACTAAGAAAAGATAGATGTTTACACAATCAATGAATGAATCGATTAGGATTATAATTTAACTAACAATCATGTTTAGCATCAATTTCATCAACTTATTTGATTGTCTAGTTATTGAATCACAGAGTTAAATGTATGATCATGGTCTCCCGACCTCTAATCGCCTACGATAAATAACACCCTAACTACATCATTGAGCGGGGATAGGATGGATTAAGTATCGAGCATTAAGATTTCTTCCTGTATAGTGACCAAGCATGGTTTCTAGGTATATCCCTATCCTAGATACAAATTAACCCTAATTATTAAGAGAAAATCACGCTCCTTATATTCCACGTTCTATCCTCTTATTCCTCTCCCGAGTTCAATTCGGACAATATGTTTATTTCAATGGTGATCAAGCATCAAAATAGTAATCACAAGAATATAAGAACAACTAATATGATAAACAAATCATGCCGAATCAAAATCACTAAACATTCATATTGTAAGTAAATATAATCCAAGAATGAGAAGTTTAACTCCACATAGACATAGAGCAATTACAATCCATCATTCAAAGAAAAGATGTAAAATAAAATAAAAGAGAAGAAAAGAAGAAACCCTAAATCAAAAGATAATTTCTACATTCATCCTCCTCCTCAATAATTATTCTTGTGGACTATTCATAGATATAATAAACCCTGAATAAAATAATTGAGTCCAAAACAAATTAGGAACCCAAAACCTAAAAGGATTCCGCGTGAAACTTTCGCTCGACCGCCCCAGAATTGGACTTCTTGAGATGCTGCCACGTGGCAGAATTCTAATATGCACTTTTCTTCAATTTCGGCCAACTTTACATATATATAAATATTAATATAATATTAAATTTAATCCATTAAGCTGCCTGCTTGATTTTCTTCTTCAATCTTTCAACTTCAATTTTTTTTAGCTCCAAACTTCTTCATTTTTCCACTAAATTAATCCTACAGGTAAAATATACTATTTAGCACAATCCATAAAGTTCAAGCTCAAAAGGATAAATATAAATAATAAATGTGAGGCAAATAATGATTACCAATATGTATTTTGGCCTCACATTACTCAACAAAGTGGATACACTAAACTATGCTTAGAAAGCAAAAACAAATCATCAAAAAAATATGACCCTTTTTGCCCACGTTGGCTACATGGTTTATGAGGACTTTGAGTTATTTGAACTCTTCCCCATATTGGTGCTCAATACTACTCCCAATAATCTAACTCGGCTCGTATGTTTAAAAACATTTCCTCATCCTCAAACTTTTAGATTATTACTTAAAAGATTCTCTTAAAAGTGATTATACTCAAAACTCCTCATGAACTCATTTGGAAATCGATATTTCCTCTCATTTTAAATGTAAAAACATTTACTCTTGGGAATACTTAGTTCCCATATATTCATTTTAAAACATGAAACTCAACTCTACTCATTCTCATACTCAAGTACTCAAGTCTTAAAACAAGTTTTAAAAAGATGCAAAAGACTTCTCAAATGACTCAAAAGAACTCCCTCGAACTCTATACTTAACTAGATCTTGAATTTGAATTATGAATTCAAAAGTTATGATTCATGTTATAAAGGATCTCTCGATATTTTGATGTAGTTAAGAGTAGTTAGAAGAGTGAAGGTACACTTTAAAAGAACTCAGATAGGACAAACGACAAAAAAAAGATAGGGGCAGGTGACCCTGGCACACTAAGTGTAGCGTGGTGATGAGTCCGAGAGTTGGACTAATTTAGGGCTTTGTTTATATAGATTTAGTGTCCTCAAATGCTTAATTTGTGTCAATAATTGATGTAAAATCCTTGATTTTCAGGTAGATGGATTGAGGAACAAAGCAGTGACACTAACTTGCAAAAAGGAACATAACGAGTTGAAAGAATGAAGAAAGACAAGTCTGGTGATCGCCAAGCTCACTTGGCGAATCGCCCAATGGCAATATGACTGCCCAAAGTTCTAGTGTGCCAAGCCCTGAGGGAATAAACCCAGTTGGCGAGAGAAAGGAGCAGTCGATGGATCGCCGAGTAGATCCGCAATGCAGTGCTAGATTGCCCAACGTTACAAACCTTGAGGAGGCTGAATGCTAAGGTAGAAGGGCGATGGAAGTGACCAAAGGAAGGCTTGCCGAGTGGTTCGGCGAGCCCGACTTACTTCGTCAAATGATTCTTCGCAGAACATTTTTGGCGACTATAAATACATTTTTGGACATTTAGTTTAGTATCAATCTATCAATCTTTTATCTCTTTTTTTGTTCAATTTACTTTAAAGAACAATCTATTGTAAAGTTTTGAGATAGTTTTTCCTTAGCTTTGAAGGATTGAAAAAATTTACTTTTGAGAAATTGGAAGTGGGTCTTTGAGAATCTTCAAATTGGAGCATTGTAAAGAAGAAATCTCTCTTACCCAGTTGATGGATAATCAATTTGGTAACGAAATTTACCTTTTTATGATGTCTAGCTAAAACCCCAATTTTTGGGATGTGATTATCTGATTATGGGCTGATTTAGCTTATGGGTATTACTAATTGTTAGTTTAAATGCTATTTAAAAGTGAGTTCAATCATTAGTTGTGGTTTAATTTAAGAATTGTAGTTGCAAATGCAGTTCTACCTTTGTGTTCTTAGCTTTCTCGAGAGAGAGGTTTTAGAACTAAAATTATTGATTGATGGTTTGTGGGTATTGGGTTGACATGGGTTCAGCTCGAGAAAGTGAATCCTAAACCCAATCTCACACATTCAGCTCGAGAGAGTGAATGGATTAAGGTGTGGGTTGCTCTTATTTTACATGCTTGTTGATGTTCAAGAGAAATCAACTTGATTCAGGGTAAATTGTTCGAGAGAAAGTTTACCTCCGTTATAGCCTAGCTTACTCACTAATATCTAGCTATTTTCTAATAGTTGCAATTACCCATATGTCTACATTAGCCTATATTCAATCATATCCCAAGAACCCGTCTCATTATTGTTAACTCTTATTGTTTGTTGTTGTTTGTAGATGATAATCAAAACCAAAACCCCCCATTTGACTTTAGTGTCACCCCCTAATTTGAATGATGTCTTTATTCGATAATTTTTATTCCTATGACTAATTTGACCGCATTCTTAATTCCCAATTGAATTTGAAACACGCACCGCTCCCTGGGGCATTCGACCCCAACTCATTTAGTTGGGTTCTATATTGATTAACGATCGTAGACGCTTAGAATCGGATGAAGTGTCTTTGAAACATTATTAATCAAAATGGCGCCCCTGCCGGGGAGTGGTGTTGTTTGAGATTCTTTTGGCGAAGTTGAATTGTGTTCTTGTTTGTCTTAGTTGAATCTATTTACTTTTTGTTTTGGTTTTTTTGTTGCTATTGAAAATAGAGGAAATGAGCGTATATGGTGGCAACGGTAACCAAATGGACCACCTTCCTTCAAAGATGATGATTCTTAGGGATAACATCCTAAATTTTAAGAAATTGTAGGGTGAGATCATGCATGAGTTGTGGCTGAGATTGAAGACACTGTTGCTGAACTGCCCAACTCATGGAATCCCAGATAAGATGCTACTGGACTGTTTTTATAGAGGTCTTGGTCCTGAGAACAAAGGAGTAGCTGACCAACTTTCTCCGGGTGGTCTAAACAACAACCCTATGCAATAGTAGCTCAACTCCTTGATCACATGGCTGAGACCAACAAGGAAAAAGAGAAGGACCAGATTTTGGCCAAACTGTTGACTCAGCTGGATCTCTTGGCCAAAAAGATCATGTAATTTGAAGTACTGTACAAAAAGAAAGATAGGTACATTCCCCCTCATGAGCGTAGAAAGCCTAAGGATTATGAGGGTGGACAGACAAAAAAGAGACTCTCACTCATTCTCCACAAAATCGAATAACATGACAGAGTGTTGAAAGAGTAAAAATAGAATGTCTCAATGCTAAATCAGATGACTACTTCTCATTCCATATTTATTCAGCTACTGGAGACCCAAGTGGTTCATATGTTGTCTCATCTCTACTCGAGACAACAAGGAAGGTTTCCTAGTGAGCCTATGGCAAACCCTAAGAATGAATCTTGAATGGTAACTTGCATCGTGCCACGACGTTAACTAAGGCGCTTCTTGGAAGGCAACCCAAGTTTTTACTGCTTTTCGTTTTGATTATGAATAACGGGTGTTAATTGTGCAGGTTGAAGTGTGGAATGTGTTTGAAATATGTAGGTTGGCGAGCAAAGTGTCCAGTCGGTGACTCGTCGAAGAGGTCGGCGAGCCCGACTTGGACCGTCATTGGACTAAAGAAAATATCATGTTGGAGTCTGTAAAACTTGGCGGGCCCATGGACAAGTCGGCAAGCCCGACTTTGTCCGCCATTTGGACACTCAAATTAGCTGGAGGTCCTGTAAAACTCGACGAGGGAAGTAACCACTTGGCGTGTCAACGAGTGGTTCGACGAAGACGACTAATATCGCCGAAGGGCCACAAACTGGACGGTTTTTTTAAAAAGCAAAAAGTTTAAAATTTCAAACTCATTCACATTCCCTTACTTTTAACTTCATAAAATCACACCCACACTTTAAATTTTCAATATTATTGCATTTTATTGCTTTTTTGGGTCGTTGATCTTGAGTTTGGAGTGGAATTATTTGCCGCCTAGCATTACAAATTCATATTTTGGCATTAAAGGTTGGTTTCCCGAACCCTAAACTCGTACATAGCAGTTAAACTCAAATGCAATTTTTTAAATGATATTGATGTGTGTTAGGTCTCTCTGAAATCGTATTGTGTTCTAATTGCCTTTTGTAGTTTCGTAATTGTGCCTAGATTGTTTAAAATGTGATTTCCCGAATTTTGTGCTCTAAATATTGATCATAAACTTGTGGGTTGCATCAAATTGTTGTTGGGTCTAGTCGGGTGAAGTCTAAGTAACCCAAATTGTTCTAACTGACGTTCTTTGCCCAATGATGGAGCATTTGACGTCATTCTTAAGAGCTAAAGTCATCAAATGGCCAATTTTGGCCAAACCGAGGGAAGTCTGAGTACCCCGGTGGCATGGGTCATATGGGTCTGGGCTTAATTGAGTTTGTATCTTGTTTGATTTTGTTTTCAGGGGCTATGGGTTTGATTTTGGGAAGAGGGGTTGAAAATTGGCATGTTGGGCAGTTCGGCGAGCTGGGTCGAACTCACCGAACCACTCGGCGGTTCACTAAAGTCCCCTTTGACCTCCTTTAATTTCATGTTTTGGTTGAGTTCGGTTCTATAAATTTCAGCGAGAAGCCTAAGCTCACCGAAAGTCTCGCTTGATCACCCTTTCTACGCCCCTAACCCCTAAAACATACTGCAACTTTCAGCGGGCTAGTCTGAGCTCGCCGAGTGGTGTCGGGGATTCGCCGAATGGCCCTGCCTATCGCCGACCTGGTAGTTTTCTAGGAAATTTTTGAGCCATTTCTTTCGGCGAGCCGGTCTTGCTCGCCAAAGTGATTTGGCGACTCAGCGATCGGTTCAACGAGTCTTTCTGCTATCTATTTTCTGCATTTTTCTTGAATTGTTCTAACTCATTTTAGTGTATTTTGAATATATGGCTAGGACCAACCTGAACGATAGTGGTATGCCGCCCCGCAAAAGAGGGCGGGGCACTGTTATTAATGAGGGGGATGTTGCTCCTTCTAAAATGGGGAAGAAGGCACCTCCCAAGGGAGGCAAAGACAAGGGCAAAACACCCGCATCTGAGACACTGGAGCACAACTCTGGCAGTGAGGGGGAGTCCTTTGATTCCCAGGATGCATTCTCTGAGCCTGAGGATGATCAACCTCTTCAATCCGGCGAGCTGAGATTCGTTCCAGAGTTCTTCAATGTCTGTCTAGGACCCCGAGTATACCCCCTCTGTTGTTGATAAGTGCCAGCTTCGGCATAAACGGTGGTTCCAGCGCTACCAAATCAGGGACCTCCTTCGCAGCTAATCAACAGATTAAAGGTCGAGGGATTGAGGATGATTCTCAAAGAGAAGCTATTGTCCGCAGAGGTACTAGAGGGTAGATATTGTAGGGTGAGGGACACACTCCGGTACCATCGCTTTAACATCTTCATCAGGCCCCCAGGCCCATATATCCCCACCTGGGTTCATGAGTTCTACGTTGCGTATGGTGATCTAGTTCCCCAAGGGAAGAAGAAGGCCAGTGCCTTCAGACCGGTGAAGTCTGTGGTGGACCGGGGAAAAAAAGTGGGGTGCAACAACGATCACATCAATGCTGCACTTGACAGAGCCACGGGGTTTGAGCATAAGTATGAGGGGCTAGCTACAACATAGGCCCTGGATGAACTGAAAGGCTGGCTTGCTCCCCTGATTTCAGACACCACCCCGAGGTGGATTGAGGCAGGAGCTCCGATCTAGAAGAATGATTTGAATATAGTTGCGCGGTACTGGTTTAGATTCATCAACAACTCCATCATTCCCTCATAGAATGAGTCCATCCTTCGCCGCCCCAAGGTAGCCTGTCTAGGATCCATCATCGCACACAAACAACTCAACTTGGGACTCATCATAGAGCAGGAGATGGCTATGAGGGCAAAACAACGCTAGATGTCCCTTCCCTTCCCGGTCCTGATTACAGAGCTATGCTAGCGTGATGGAGTTCCTCATGACGAGAAGAGGGACATAGAGGTTATCCCCATATCTTCCACAGATATACGGCGCATGGAGGCTGGGAACACTCGGGAGGAGGCATATAGGAGGAGAGCGGCTCCGGTGGATGCATTCTCGGAGGTTGATGTTGTGTCGATACCTGCAGAGGCATATGTGCCTACGCCGACCTCCGGACCTTCAGCTACACCCGTTTCCACTTCTTCTGAGACTCCTGGTTCTTTAGCTTCTTGCCATCCCACCAGGATTACTCAGGCCATGATCCTCAAGATGGGCCACCTATCCCATTTTGTCGATGTGTGGGCTACCCGATTAGAGACCGATGTGCCTTAGATGATTGAGTGGGCCATATTAGCTACATTAAAATTGATACTTATTGTGACCAATGCCAGTAACCTATGGTACGAGTGTCTATGATCGTCGATAATATAGTAACCCAACCAAGGGTTGGGGTCGTGTCCCAAGGGAGTGGTTTTGAGAATTAATAGAAAAATTAAATTTAGTTCTAATAAGTCATAGCTAAAGACATTAACGATTAAAAACATAGTAAATTGAAGGGGGGTGAAACGAAAGTGTCAAATATTAATTGGGAGTTTTGTCACAAGTATTAGAAACAACTAAAATAACAAGAAAATCAAGTATGAGAAATAGTTCTTGGGGTGTGACTGCAATACCAATTGAGATAAGTAGTTGGGTACATGCTTTTGATAGGAAATTTGTAAGATAATAGTGACTAGGCTAAGCTTTAAATGGAAATAAGTTCCCTCTCGGGCAACTTACCCCATTTCAAATGCGTTCCTCTCGAACACCCATTTGCCGCATGAAGACCAGCTTACGCCATACCCCACTCAGTCTCTTGAGCTGAGTTTTAGGATATGGGACTAGGGCTCACCCTCTCGGGCTGAACCTCATGTCGACCAACTTCTTAGGCTATCAGTCTAGTGATCTTGGTTTCGCGACCTCCCTCTCGAGCAAGCCGAAAACACATGGGTGGAGTTGCAACTACAAACCCTTTAGATTAAACCATAACCACTAGGTGAAATCACCATTAAACTACATCTACCCTATCAACAAGTAAGATCCAACAATAATATCGACACATATTTGCTAAATCACACCCCAAGAATGGAGGTTTTTAGTCACACATCAAGAAATAACAAAATACACCTAAAATGATAATAAAATCAAGTGGGTATAAGGAATTAAACCTTGATTTAAGCAAAGGAAGAAGAATAGAGAAGACCCACTTCCAACATGGGGAAGATGAAATCCTTCTTTCGTCAAGTCTCCCAAAAACTCTCTCCAAACTTGAGAGAAAATATCCAAAAAGTACTATTCTATTCTGTAAATTAAAATAAATGTTCGAATCTCTAAAATTAATAAAAAGTTTAGAATTTATAGACTTCAGAAAATAGTGCTGGCGGATCATTCGGCGAGGTTAGTCGGAATCACCGCTTAACTCGATGATTCGCCCTTTGGTGTAGTTCGTCGCCGTCTTACACTAGCCTTCAGCATCGTCGTGCTCTGTGTCATTGGGCGACATAGTACTGCTTCATGGATCTATTCGTCGGAACGCCGACTAATCCTTTCATCGCCTTTTTGATCCTGTTCCTTCATGGGTTCGCGTACTGGAACAAAAGGCAGACTGCGTCCCTTCTGTGAATCGCCAAGCGTGCTTGGCGATTCTCAGGCTTCAGCTTCTTCGTTCTTTTCAGCCTTTTTGTTCCTTTTTGTGCCTAAATGTCCATGCTTCCACTAAAACTTCAAATACCTGAAACTTAAGAGTTTCCATCAGATATTGAGACAAAATAAGCATTTGAGGACACTATTTTATCAAAATAAAGCTCTAAATGAGTTCAATTTGTGGACTCATCAACACCCCCAACTTAATTTTTTTCTCGTCCTCAAGCAAACTCAAGTTTAGCTTTTCAAAAAGGGTGTCTCAAATAGTGGTACACAAGACTCAATCATGAATGTACACAACAAGACTCAAACTACTTATGCGAAGATTCAATTGTTTACTCAAAGATTCAAGTTGTGACACACCATTACCAAAGATTCTCATGTTCACAATACTTTCTACTAATGTAAGTTCAAGCTCAACGAAAATAACTAAATGCCCTCACACAAAGAATGATTCCATATTCACACATAGAGGTTAATCAATTCAAGATCAGGAATCAGATGCAATGCTCACACTCAAAAAGAGGAACACAATGCATGTTTTCACCCATAGGTTTGTCCTTATTTTCCAATCGACTTTCGGTTTTTCTTACTCAAGATCAAAATGGTCTTTTCAAGGCTTGTAATGGGGCGGAGTGCAAAGTTATGGTCATTTAGGCTCAATGACTTCTTTATCCTCGCGAGATGTGGTGTTGTCAAAACATCATTTTCCTTTCCCTTATCACTTTTTCTTCTAGTGCTTCGAAGTCATCTTTTTATTTACTCTCCATGTATTGCTTGGAAACCCACTTCCTTTTGCACTTTTATTCCATAATTTTTTTTTGGAGGGTTTCCATTTTGTTTGGCAATACCATGGGTTAGAGAGACTTTTTCTTGCAGTTCTTGACTTCTCATTTTCCTTTTCACCACACCCCCAACTTAGGCTTTTGGCCTAAGTTAGCTATTCACTAAACCACAACTCAAGAGGATTATAGGTAGTGGGTTAAGTAAGGTCTAGGGTTCATGAAGGTCCTTCCAAAGAAAGGTAAGGCTCAAGGGGTGTTCAAAAGAGTTTGACATGCTCACGGGTAGGCCACAAAAGAGGTATATGTCAAATTTGGCTCACACTCTTTAAAGTTGCCTAAGATGATATCAAAAGGACATCTTTCTAAATCAATCAGACTAACAAGGCAAATTCTGGGTTTATTCATGCATGGTTCAAAGTAAGCTAATCACACAAGGCATCGACACTTAAGTCAAACAAGACTACACACTTTCGCTAGTGTGCAATAGTCATTACAAGAGAATCAATTCGATAAATGGCTAATCACAACAAGATGCAAAGAGTTCACATATTATCTATGCAACTTCATTTGGTCTCGTCGGAGCCACACATTCATGTTTGTTCTATTAAGAGCACTATTTAACTCATCAGTATTGATTGGAACTGAGACTTAAATTTGCAAAAGAACAGCCACTTTCAACACACGAGAGGTGGCAAAACTGTGTGAAAATTTCAAAAAAATTCGGAAGGGGTCAAAATTGTTTTGTAATCTAAAACAAAGGAGAGCCATGAGCTCAAACATCCACAGAAAACAGTTTTTAAAAGCACAATTAAAAATAGACAACCCAAATGTATACAAAACACGAATATCCATAACAAGCAAACAAGGTGGGCCTCACCCCACCACAAATAAATGCAATTTTTCCTTAAATGCAAATGATGAATATCCAACAAAGATAAAGAGGGAGAAAAAGAGGGGATCCTGGCTAAGTAGTTGCTCCATCTGTCTGGACATTAATGCTTTGGAATGCAAAAACCGTCCACTTGGCGGCGTTAATTAAACTAGGTAACTCATTCGGTGGAACGCCGACTGTGGATTTATCCGCCGAAGTTTATAGAACCTCTGCTATACGAGGATCCCAACAGCGGATTCCATCGTGGTCGCCAAAATGATCATTCGCAAATGATTTCCAACACTCGCCGAGTTTTACAAATTCTAGTGTTGATGATGTCTAGAGTCGAACGGCGGATAAGGTCGAATTCACTGACCCTATCGGCGACGCACCGACTGGATTTGTCGTTTGCCTATCTACACTTGTTGGTTACTCTCTATACTTCCATCTGCATAATCAACACACCATTATTTTATCAAGGCAAAAGAAGGTAATGCATGGTTTTGGATTGCCTCCCAAACAGTGCCTTAGTTAACATCGTGGCACGACGCAACAACGCCTTTAGGTGTCTTCTAAATACACCATTTCAACCAAAGAAATCTCTTGGCAATCCCCAAAGTATAATTTTAGACGTTGGCCATTTACTTTAAATAGATGTCCTTCCTGATCTTCAATTTCTATGGCATTATTGGCGAACACTCGTGTTATTCTAAAGGGTCCAGACCATTTGGATTTGAACTTTTCGGGAAAGAGTCTAAGTCGAGAGTTGTATAACAAAACCCAATCTCCTACTTTGAAGTCCCGCTTAAGTATTCGAGCATCATGCCATTTCTTCATCTTTTCTTTGTAGATGGCTGAACTTTCATACGATTTGAGTCTCGGCGGGAAGAGGAGTGTACCATGAGAGAAGCAAGGAGGTCAACCTCTTTCAAATATACAACATGGATTCTGGCAATGTAGTTGGACTCTCATGTCGATCCTATTATGCAAAGAGGAGGAATGAGTTTGATAAACTCCAAAATCACTCAAAGTGCGGCATCATCGTCAGTACATCTGGAAGATATTCCAAAAAATAGCCTGTTATACACACAACTACAGTCATATTTGTCTCGGAAGCAAAGTGATATTTTTGCCTCTATAGTTATGAACATGAGAAAGGCCTATGTGGTTGATGCATTATGAGTCGGTGAATAAAGTTTCTACTTGCTTGTGTTGAATGAGTTGATTTGAAGTGCATGCTTAAATGATTTCTTATGATAAAGTTGCATAATGTGCTTTAATGAGATAGTTGCATGTTGTGTTTCTTTGGTGTTTGAAATCAAAATGATGATTATGACATGATTTCCTTGTATGTGCATATTTTTGTGAAAATTCATGCTTAAGTTGTATTTTGAGTTTTCATGAACTTTGTTTCTCATGGTTGAAATTGCACCTATAGATGTTGTGTAATGTTGTCTTCATTAGAGTTGTAATGAGCATGCTTGATGTTGTCTTGTTAAAGAAATGCCTTGTTGATTGCTTAATATATGTGTTGATGCTCATTGAATATGGAGAAGGTAGTTCCTCCTATACTTACGTGAAGTAAAGAGTTTTGAGCATAGTGATGTTGTGGATTAAATTCCTATATGATATGATGATTTGGAGAAGGAAGTTCCTCCAATGAAATGAGAAATAATAAAGTTGATGCATAAGGAGTTGTTAGATGTGTTGCTACTTTCTTGAATTGCACAAAGTTGTTTTGAGCCTTTTATGTGGAGTTGATGTTCCTCCTTGATGTATACTCTTATGTTGATGTTGTATGTTGTGTATTGTGAGCTTCTACTTGGGTCATTGAGTCCTCGGAACTGTTTTAAGTGTCATTCAAGGACGAATGTTCCTGAGTGGGGGATATTGTAACACCCCTCAAAATGAAGTAGGATAAAATAGAGTCTCACATGGGTTTTATGCATTAATAACTTGTTAAAATAATGAATAATAACCTTGTAAGTCAGTTTTAAAGAGTTTTGAAGTCAAACGTCAAGGGACGACCAAGACGTTCGGAAACTAGTCGTTTACGTGTTGGTGTGTTCTAGTATGTTGTTCATGTTTTTATGTGTTGTTTGGAGTCTAAAATCAGTGGAGGTGACCCTAGTGTCTTAATAAATGTTTTTAGGGTCAAAACTTTTGGATACGACTCCCTAGGGGCCACCCTAAGGGTCCCCGAGGAGGATCCCAACCTTGGCCAAGCAAGCTGCCAAGGCAGCTTGAAGTTGTGCATGGAGGGAGTGGCTCCGCATCGCGGACCTGTTCCACCCATCGCCAAAAGGTTTGGTCCGCGTCGAAGACTCTACTTTCTCGAAATTTAATTTCCAAAAACTTGCGGGAACACCTCCGCGTCACAAACTTGTTTCCCGACGAAATCTGCGAAAATAGAACTCAAGTTTGACTTGTTTAAAAGGTCCAACTAAGTGAAGGGTAGTTTGGGTATTTTGGGGAATTATTATAAACAGTTATTATACCTATTTTAGGGTATTTTAAGTTGGTTAAATCCCCAAATGCCTAGAATTAGACCCCATTCTTCAAGTGACTCGTCCCTCTCAAAAATAGATCCTCTCTAAAACTACATTGAAGACCTTGATGAAGCTCAAACTAGAAGATGGGTTTTCAACTGATTTCTTCTTCAATTTAATGGGTCTTCAATAATTTAGGTATGGTAACTCTTGATTCTTGAATAACCTCTCATTCAAGGAGTTTTATCAAAGATTTTCAAAAGAGATTCAAAGACCAAAATTCCCAATTTTCAATCTAAACATGGGTCCTTTGGCAAATGATTTTCTAAATCATTCTATTGATGAATTAATGTGGAATTAAGGTTTTTAAGATAAATTTCAAAGGAATTCTTGAAGAACCCATGATCCCCAAATTCTAAAAAATTGGTCTATGATATGGGTCTTTGTCAATATGATTTCTATTGGTGAAATTATGTTTAGATTAGATTGTATTGATGTTTCCTATGATTATATATACTTATTCATGTTGAATTATTGGTATATTGATGAGTTGAGAATTATGGCTTTATGGGCAAAGTTATGGGTTGATCCCTTTGTTTATGGAATTGTACTTAGATTATGTTTATGTTATTGAATTACATTGTTGATTCCTATTGCTACCTATCTCAATTGATTATGAATTATTGAGGATTGATTCATGGTGATCATGGCTTGGAGAATTGGTAAGTTGACCTAATTTCTAATCTATAGTATGGGAATTGATGTTGTGTGGCTTGACCCACTTATGGTTGCGGTGTTTACTTCTTGTCTATCTATGCATGTTGAGATCATGGACTTGAAGGCAATAGATGTGAAGTGAATTGATGATTATGATGCATATGTTTATGAAGTTATGCTATGAAGGTTATGTATGAAATCCTCAATGCTAGCATCATGTTTAAAGTTTGTTGATGATGAGGAGTATAATGTGAATGATAATGTTAGGGATAAGGTGTGGTCTACATGATTGATTATGTTAAGTACTATTGTGGAATGACCCCTACCTATATGACCCCTATATGAATGTGTGATCATATACATGTTAAGAGTACCTATTCAATGTTGAATGTGTCCTTGTCTCCTATGATGAAGTGTGGGTGTGTGGTCTAGAATCCCTAAAGGCTCTATATATGAATAGCTTATGATTTGGGGACATTGTGAATGTGTTGTGATCCCTTGAAGGGAAATACACTCAATATCAATGTTGTTGCTATTATGTCACTGTGAGGACCAATATGTACACACACACTCTACATGTATAGCTATGAATATGATGTGTTATGGTGTCTATTGAAAGGTTAACTCTTATATGCACCGTTACATCTTATTATGCATGCAAA
>JAJOOR010005913.1:0-33886 GCA_036250505.1 Solanum acaule | reverse complement strand
TAGGTGGAGAGATTTGTCCCATGTGGCTTGCCACGTCACTAAAAATTTGAGGTGTTAACTCTTGAGGGTATTTGTGGTCTCCTGGGATAACTGCGGGGTATTTTTGATCCCAAAATGTAATGGAGGGTATAAGTGGTCTATTTCGCATAGTTCAGGGGTAATTTTGACCCTTTTCCGTATTAAGAATAAACACGCGAAGAAGCCAAAGGAGATTTAACATCTACTATATATGCATTAATTTTTTTAATTTTTTTTTAACAATGTATAAACATAATTTTAACAATGTCCGCTGAAGGGGGTTCATCCCCTACTTGACTCCACCCCTGCGTGACAGACACCTGATTAGGCACACATTACCCTGATTATTTGTAATGTCTCATTGGTCTTTCCACTAACACATTCCTGCAAAATCACATGGACTTGACTAATTAGTATCTAGCCATTGCATGCTGCAGTAAGGGTGGGCTGTTTTAATGACGAGGAAGATAATCAATTGAAATCAGAAGAATGAACAACATGTCAAATAAACTACAATCTTCATGACACAAAGAAAAAGTACCAAAAATACCACACATTTAGCATATGGTGCTACAGTCACATTATATAATAGTAAATTTGTTCATTGGATTTGCAAGAATCTGTTGCTAGGGGACCAAAAGTGAACATCCAAAATAATTGAATGTTAAACATGATTAGTCGGATATCACAAGGATTACAGCTGAGCTTGTCAAAAACTGAAGAAAAGTAAGGTTGTATAGTTCATTTATTTTCATCGAGAGAAGTTGTGTTCATTTACTTTTCAGTGTTGTCTTGCTAACTATTATTTGTTTCATGATCTTTGATGCAGGTACAATGACTTAAGGCTCAGAATATTTTCCAAGCATCCTGATTTATTTCCTGAAGAGGTACATAAATATAATGGCCAGCTAATATTTGAGGCCGGATAGAATTTATCTGTTTGTCATATTTTTTTGTTTCTTGGGGGTAAACAATTGTCTATGTAAAGTGATAAGTTTTCACATTTCCTGGAGTTTATATTATATAATCTACTTTTGGCTTCAAATTGGAAGACTACATAGTCCTGTGGTAATGTTGATTTGATTCTGTATCAAGAACCATATTCTTGGACCAAGTGGAGCAATCAAATGGCATAGCTTCTTTTCAACTGACTGCTTGTTTCACAATAGACCATCTACATACTTCCATCCTGAAATAAGAGGTTTATAAATGAATTCTGCACAATATAGATCATCAGACTGCTTCTTATATTCACCAAGATCAGTACTTTCTAGAACTGATTGGACGTGTTGTGGAAAGAATGTACGTCCTGCAAGTACTTTGGTTGTCTGGAGAAGTTGAGAGATGCATTATTGTTATACAATTAACTAGAGAGTGGAGACTTTACAGTGCCTATTGCTATTTTTTGTTTTCTTCAGTGTCATAATATTTATTAAAAAAATCTGCTGCATGTTAATGCAGATATTCAACATAGAGACTTTCAACTGGTCATTTGGAATTCTCTTCTCACGTTTGGTGAGTTACATACACGGCAGTCACAAAATTTGCTTGTCCTGTGATTTGTGCTGTCAGTCATGTTTAGGCATCACAGAAAAAAACTTATAGAATTGAGTGCAGAAACTATGATGGGGTGTCTTTTGAGAAATGGTATACTAAAAAAGAAAAAGAGATTGTGTCATCACTCTTGTGCTCGATGCAGAAGATCTACTTCATGAGAAACTATGCAGTGTTTCCTAAATTTCTTTGTGTGTTAACCACAGGTCAGGTTACCCTCTATGGATGGAAGAGTTGCGTTGGTTCCTTGGGCAGATATGTTGAATCATAATTGTGAGGTTGTGAATAACACTTCTCTGAAAATGTCTGTACTTGACATATTTGACACAACTGTTTCTGATTTCTTCAGATATTTTAATTGTTCAAGGTGGAAACATTTCTTGACTATGATAAATCATCGCAAGGAATCGTCTTTACAACAGACAGGGCATATCTGCCAGGTGAGCAGGTACACATTATTCTGATTTTTCAAAAATGATTAGCTAAATTAACGTATTCCCAAAATTACTATTCCCCATCCTTAAAGTCAATAGTGAACTCAAATTAGAAAATTACTGCCCTGTGTCTTAGAGAGGACCATAGACTAACAATATTCTGATTAACCTAGCTGAACAGAAATCTTTTTAGCACACCCTTTGTCACGCCCCGAGACTACCCCTAGATGCAACACGGTGCTTAGAGCCACAAGTGACCCCAAGCTAACCTCATGGCATGACACTAAGAATAGCATAAATCCACGATAGAGGATAACTGAATGCGGAAGCTAACTGAAATAGTCTAACAACTCAATAGACAAAATATTTGAGTACATATAAGCGGAAGTCTAAACTATCTGTCTGAAAGCCTCTACTACTGTGAGTTGCTAGGACAAGCCCATAGCTAACTCCAAATATCTGAAACTTAAAGTAATGACTGAATGAAAATGTAAGTGTTGTCCTCGGAGAGATGAGGACTCACCAATACGGCTGACTAGAGATAGTACTAACCGCGAGCTGAATACTGAGCGTCAGAACCTATATAATCAAACAATATAGGCAGAAGGTATGTGGTCAGGGACTGATCATGAAGAAAAACTGATTTACAAAGAAAACCCATGAAGATTATAGAAAGTTCTAACTTCTAGGAATCATAAACTTGAGAAATTGGGGTTCTCTTGGGACTCAATGGGTGAACGGATACCCATTGATGAAATCCCACATACCTAGACTTGAAACTTTGGCTTGATTCCTTCAGTGGGGACTTGAAGCTTGGAGCCCTGGTTCTTACTTTGGGAGAAAACTTGAGAGAGAAGAAACTTTGATTTGGGAGAGTTAGGAAGAGTATGGGAGGCTAGGGTCACTAGGAATCACTTAATCCCACTTAGAATAGGTCAAAACAACATAGTATAGAAATTAAAAGAGTGGAAAAAGACCGAAATAACCATGATTTAAAACTGACGGAGGCCATCTATGGATGCCTTCCATGGTCCGTATATCACTCCACGGTCCGTGGCAGTGCTCGTAAATGGAAAGGAAATTCTGAGTTATGAGGGTCAACTCCATGGACTCTTCTCCGGTCTGCAGAACTCTATACGGGCCCCGTACAACTACTCGTAAAGATAGGGAATTCTGGGGTTTTGACGTCTTGTTATACAGATCAATCTACAACCCGTGATAACTTCTATGGTCCGTAGAATGGTCCGTGAAACTTTCTTAGAAATTTTCCAATCTTGAGCTCTAGTCTACGGATCCCATCACAGTCTGTGAATGGGTCTGTACTGAGTATGTAAGATAATGCATGATAAACATGATAACTGAACATGAAGAATTTGTAAAACATGCTGACGCAATGACCAACATAATTATCAATTTTTGACCGAAACATAACATAAACATCAGCTCTGCTGATGCAATCACAAGTACAAACTTGCTCAATCTCATTGCTGATAAAACATCTCATACAAATAATACAAAAGCAATAAATTACTATTACAACAAACACATGACAAATTAATAAGCAAGATAAACAGTAAAATGTAACTGAGTCTCCACACCATCTGTTTGTTGATTTGCAGCTGGAGAAGTCTTGACAGTAGCAAATTCCTTAGCATTTACATACTTTCCAGTACCACCCATAATAGTAAGATGTGATTGAAAAACTCTTAACTCTGTGAACCCCAAAGAAGCTCAAACTATCACTATAACTTCCACTATGAAACATTACTGTAAATGCCATAGTTCTGGCTAGTTCCATCTTCTGAACTAGAAATGTAAAATCCTTGAGATTTTCCAACTACGCCTGAATTGAGTTCATGACCTTCTGTTAATTCGTCGTCGAATACTGTCATTGTACCGAACATGAGTTTTTGGAAATTTACTCCTGATCCTAATTGAGCCATGTTTAGGGCAGGGTATCCGTTACCTCCACCAATGATGTTGTTGTTGTTACCGTTGTTTTGGGGTGTTACACCCTTATTTATTTTTACCCCGCCAGTATGCAACATAAAATTTTATATCTATATAATGTAATTGATGAAAGCTCCTTATAGAACCACTTGATGTTTAGGATAATCATGCTGGAGAATGCCTTGCATACATAACCTTTAAGCTTTGATTGTACAGGTTTTTATATCATATGGAAGGAAATCTAATGGAGAACTTTTGCTTTCATATGGATTTGTTCCTAAAGAAGGGACCAATCCAACCGACTCAGTTGAGGTGTCATTGGCACTTAAGAAATCTGACAAATGTTACAAAGAGAAGGTGGAAGCTCTAAAGAAGCATGGATTATCAGCGTGAGTACTTTGGTTAGATGGGGTGGTCCACGTGACAGTGAAATAGATACTTGTGGATATATTATTTCTCTAATTTGAGTCATTTCTGAAAAAATGTAGAAACCTTCTCGCTATGGTTTTCTTGTCATAAGTAAAAAAGAAAAAAACAATGATGTTCATAGATTTTGATGTCTTTTTGTTTATGTTTAAAAACACTAACTTGCAAATTCTCGTTGACCTTGAACAGATCGGAATGTTTTCCAGTACAAGTTACTGGTTGGCCACTGGAGTTGATGGCTTTTGCTTATCTAGTGGTCAGTCCACCTAGCATGAGCAGACAGTTTGAAGAGGTGCTATAAATCTCAACTTTGCAAGTTAGGAAACTTGAAATACATTCTTTAATTGGGAAAGAAAGTCTAAAACCAAGTCAATTACAGATGGCTACTGCTGCATCAAATAAGGCAACATCAAAGAAAGATATCAAGTATCCAGAAATAGAAGAAGATGCATTGCAATTTATTCTCGATAGTTGTGAATCTAGCATATCAAAGTATTCCAAATTCCTTCAGGTAGTAAATTACTTCTCTCAGTACTACTGTCCTATAATCACACCAACATGGATACCAGCATGTGATGTTGCTTCCTTTAGCCATCATGTGGTCCTAGAGAAAAAGAAACAAGAGAGCTTTTAAAGGGATTGAAAATGATTTTGTATATTTGAGGAGCTTTTTGTTTCTACTTAGCTTTTGATGCAGCTAAGGCAATCCTGTTGTATAGAATATAATGTGTCATCTGTAGAGGACCATATTCTTGTGTGTATCCTCAACTTTTTTGTTTATGGCTTGTATACAGGAATGTTTCCACTAATCACCGTGACATGGGTTGTAGAGATGATGTAGAGAAGTGTACATTTTTTGTCTGCATCTACTGCATGTATAAATTTGTTCCCTTGCATATACATAAGCTAATATACTAGCAGACTTTTTTTTTGATAACCGTGGTCTCCGGGACAACTTTCATGCACCTCGACTAATTCCATGGATACCTATCACATTTCACCAACAACAGGTACCATAACTTTGTCCACCAAGGCTTAGGACAAATGGGAAGAAATCACCTAGTACTTTTTGTCTATGCCGGGATTTGAACCTGAGAACCAACTCAATTCACTTCATTGCCCACTAGGCCACACCCTTGGGTGCTTTAACTATCAAATCTTCTTGTGACAGGCAAGTGGAGAAATGGATCTCGATGTAACAAATCCAAAGCAACTAAACAGAAGAGTGTTTCTGAAACAGCTAGCAGTTGACCTGTGTACAAGTGAGCGAAGGATACTCTATCGTAGCCAATATGTAAGTACAGACTCTGTTTCACATTCCAAATTTCCAATAACTGTCCATAACATGTAGTTAATTGAACTGTCAGTCTTTGCTTCATTTGCGACAGCTTAACGATCTCATGACGCCATCTTTTAATGAAACATAGGAGGATAGACATATGTTTGTGTTCTGCTAAATCCTAACTTGCTGTTATTCAATTTATTGTTTATGCTATCATATAACCTTTATAAACTCAAGAAAGCAGTGAACAAAGGGAGATGAAAGTCTTGCAAAGTGATTAATCAATCTTTCTAACCATTAACCTTAATTCTGAGCTTTTGTGACATGATACCAGATATTGAGGAGAAGATTGAGGGACATAAGGAGTGGAGAATTGAAGGCTCTGAATTTATTTGATGGACTTAAGAACCTTTTTAAATGACTCTTCCTGGATTTTGAAATTGTTTCCAAGAAAGTTTGCCACTGTCTCAATGATCAATCCTACAGCACAAGTTGGAGTTTCCTGAACTCTCTTCTCTCGGTGTATAATTTGCTATTCTACCTTCCAGCTTAATTAGTTTCAAGATTATTTGTAATCTCCAAACTTTTTGCTTACTGTTATGACCGGTTTGATGTTGCCACGTGTCTCTGAACAATAACCTTTGTCAAGAGTTTCAAATTTCATATGTGAAGTTCCATGACATTGGCTATATTTCAGTTACAGGGGTTTAAAAGTGGCTATTTGTGAAGTTTTACCTGTACTTAATCTATTGGCCCGACTAATCCAGGTTCAGCTGCGCAAGGCCTATTTACGGGAAAGCGCTCTGCACCCTACCAATGACTTCTCCATTTCTGCCTACTATATGGTGTTATATTTTTAGAAATATTTCATTTAAAGTCACGCATCTATATTTAATATTTAAATATATCTTTAAAAAATATAACACTACTATATATAATTTTGGTATGGGTTCACGTGAACCCAGTGACCCCATCCTGGTACGCCTCTGGTCATAGTGTAGGAGGATATTTGTGTCTTATCCCTATAATTAAAGAACATAACATATTTATATGTGGTGAACTTAAGAACATAACATATTTTATGTAGTGAACTTAACTATTTAATAGACCAAGGAGAACACACGCAAAAAATATTACAAAATTTTAACCAAAAGTGTCTTAACACTTTATTAGAATTTAGAGTTGAGATATATAATTAGGGAAAGCTGAAAGTTGAACTATTTGGTGGTTGGTACAAAGATTTATTATGCAAGCAGTGCAAGGATTAGTAACATAGGGATTAATAATATAGTGATTAGTAGTACATGATTAGTAATGCAGGATTGCAGGGTATATTTTTTATCAAGTGTTTGGTTCATTTCATTGCTTCTCACCTCATCTTGTGTTTGGATTAAAACTCTATAAAAAAATTTCTTTTTCAATTATACCCTTGAATTATTATGTAATTGGGTCAAGGTAGATAATTGCCGGACAATATTATTTTTTTATAACCTTCTAACTAGCTAGGAGAAGAACAATTTTGTTGTCATGTTTGCTATTTTCTTACTTGAATAATTTGAAGGTAAATAATTGTCATCTTAATAAATTGATCACTCACAAAATGTCCATTTTCAATTTATAAAAGATAGATCAAGTACTATTAAAATCGAAAAGACGGTAAACAATAGTAAAATCGAATAAACCATCTACACATACACATAAAAATTGCAAGTTGTAGTTTTAAGAGCAACTTTCACATATAGCAAACATAAAAAATCATATTTGTATGTTATAGCTATAGTTTGCATAATTGTGCTTCATAACAATTTTATGTTTGCTATGGAGCTTTTGATTTGCATAATTCGCTAGATACATCCAATTTTATACAAATTGTTCAATTTTGTATAAATTCATTTATACATTGTAATTTATATAATTATAAGTGTATAGGACGAAAATATATGTATTTGTATTTGTATATACACTTTTCTCTCGCTTTATACAAACACAAATGCATTTTATACATTTGTATACCGAATGGGTAATTGTATACCGAAAATGGCTAATTGTATATCGAATCAGATGGCAAAAAAATGAGATGTTTGCTACGAATTACAAATAAAATAAACTATGGCTATAACATTTAATTTGAATTAATAGTTTGTTATTTCATACAATTTTCCCTAGTTTTAATATGTATGCAATTTTATAAATTGTTCAAAATTCAAATAATTAGAAAATCACATGCACGCACGCACACATCAACAAATAATACATTTAGTGATATATTTGCCTTTTTAAGGGTCATATATATTGTGAAAATGGAGGCAGTAATTTGTCTATTAATTCATCTTTTGAGACAAACTTTCACTGTATAATGTTCATAATATGATATTTTCGATACAAATTTACTCTATAAATATGATAATTAATACATAATAAATCATGATATTAGCTTATTTTGAACGAGTTAGTAACCTATTTACTTTTTAAGTTGACATATTTTGAACGAGTTAGTAAACTATTTATTTTATTAAGTTAACTTATTTTGACTTGCTTAGTTCGATTCATTTTTAATTTGGATGGATATACCGTCTATATTGATCCATGCAAATTTTATCTAAATTGTTTTTTAAAAAATATTTTTTATATGTGATATATTTTTTTACAGTCATTATAATATTTTTTTAGATACTCAAATAAATTTTGAATTTAAAATATAGTACGTAGTAACAATTAAATAGATGGAGTTATGTAACTTAATTCAGCATAATCAGCTTCGACTCTTCTCCATTTCTCTTCTCTCCGTTTTCCCCAAGTTCCTATTTGGATCAGTGATACATGACATATAGGTTAAAATAAATGTCTAAGATTCAATTTCCCAAAGTAAATCTCTAACCATGATTTAACTAATAAATATAATATATGTTTAGTATTAAAAATTATTGTAATCTCACAATCTTAGCAACATATTATCTTGTCCATAAATATAGGGAAAAAAGTTCTCTTCCTTTTTTTTTTTACGATCTTTTTTAATTTTCTTTTAAATAATCTTTTTATCGTAATCTTTGTTTGAAACTTTTTCTATGAGAAATCAGAATTGAAAAATGAATCGAAGCCTAAGCTAACTAGTCAACTAAATGTAGAATTGTAATTAAATAAATTACTATTGAATTATCGATTCAACTGTTAAGAAAATAACTCAAATCCTTACTGAATCGATAACTCAATAAGAAGAAAAACTTTTAAGCTTATATATATATTTTTTAAAAAGATGTTACCGATTATACGAACATTGAATTGCCGCCAAATAATAGCTAATGTTAATTTTGGAAGAAATAGAAAAAAAAAGGTAAAATAAAATAGGAAAAATAATTGCTCTTCAATAGCTAATGGTTAAAAAGAAAAGTTTAAGGAAAAAATGCAATAAAAAGATAACTTAAAAAGAAAATAAAAGTAACATCCTGTGTAAAAAATTGAGCAACTTTCACATATAGCAAACACAAAAATCATATTTGTATGCTATAGCTATAGTTTGCATAATTGTGCTCCATAGCAAACATAAATATGTACATTTCGCTATACATATACAAAAGAAAGCAGTTGTATATAATCTGTTTCTGTTTCGGTATACATATACAAAAGATCAATTGTATAATCTGTGTTTGTATAAAGCGAGAAAGAGAGAAAGACAAAAGAGAACTGGGCAGGGGAGTATTTGTATTGTATAATTATAGTGTATATGACAAAGATATATGTATGTGCATGTGTATATACAATTTTCTCTCGCTTATACAAACAAAAATGCAATTTATACATTTTTGTTTATATAAGCGAGAGAGGTGAGAGAGAGACTGGCGAGCGACATCTGGGAGAGTGGCGAGCGAGATCTGGGAGAAGGGAGAGAGGGGAACGAAAATATATGTATATATACAATTTTCTCTCGCTTTATACAAACACAAACACATTTTATACATTTGCGTTTGTATAAAAGCGAGAGAGGCGAAATAGCAACAGTTTGCTATGGAGTACAATTAAATCAAACTATGTTTATAGCATTTAATTTGAATTAATAGTTTGCTATTATATACAATTTTCCCTAAAAAATTTAGGAAGAGAACTTTTTTTCCCCAAAATTTATGAATAAGATAATATGTTGCTAAGATTGTGGGGGTTATAGTTATTTTTAAAATTAAATATATAATATATTTATTATTTAAATCATGGTTAGAAATACTTTAATAATTAAATCTTAGACTTTTAATTTAACCTATGTCACGTGTCATTAATCCAAATAGAAATTTGGGGAAAATGGAAAGGAGTCGGATCCAACACGATTCATATATTCTCTTTTATCACATTTAATGTGATATCTTTTCCTTTTTAGATTATTGTAAAAAATATTACTTTATTATAATTAAAAATAATTTAATTTTTTTTTTAATTCTTGATGAAATAATTTACACTCACACAAATATTTAAGAATTATTCTCTCTATTTATATTAACTAAATTTTTGAAGCATTTTTCATTTAAATAGATAATTGAATTATTTGTCATTTTTCTTTAATGAAGTTTGATATTTTATCGAAAATAAATTGCATTATTAAACACCATATCAAACAATATAATCAAACTCATTTTTAAATTACTTAGCTCAACCTCGTTTACGTCGTTTCTGGAAGGTGTTATTATTAGCTTACTGAAACACGCCACGTCTTCCTGCATACACTGCAAACACTCACACATGGAAAACGAATTTGGCAGTAACCATTACTTCACCATTTTCACTCTTCACAAAATTCCAAATACTCCTTTTTCCATCGGAGATCGGAACAACTTCTTTTTCCGGCAATGGCGAATTCCCGCAAACGGAAAGGCTACAACCTGGAGTACAGAGCGAGCGATGATGACTCATGGTATAGTGTACGGCTCGTAATGAAAGGCCAAACTATGACTGTGAAGTATGAGGGATATACGGAGGAATGTGACGAGGTTTTTCACGCAGGAGATTTCAAGTCGAAGAAGGAGGTTGATGAGCTGGTTAAGAGGTTTAGGTCTGTGTCGCCGCAGATGCAGGACAGCGAGTGTGGTAGTCTCAAGGAAGGGATGATTGTCTGTGTGGGATGTAACGCTTTCGGTGGGGAGGACATGCTGTTCTACGACGCTGTTATTGAAGCGGTGAGTTGTGTATCGCCGTTTCTGTCGGTATTTAATTCTTCTGTTTTTTATGTTTGTATATAAGTTTAACGTTTATCGCTGCTGTGACAGAATGCTATGGTGATGAAAATTCATTTTTCAACCAACATTTTCCGTGAAAGTTTTGCTTATTTGTCCAAATCAGTGATAGCTCTTTGTCTGGCCATAGATTTTGAAGCTGTAACATGAAAGTTTGAGTTTCTGAAGTTGTGATTTATGTAACTTGAAGTTGTGTCTCGACATGCATTTTATCTGGAGAAAATTTGAACTTCTGTGAGGGGTAAGTAGAGTATTAACTTTGATTGTGTACTCAGTTATTCATCTTCTGGTAAAGTAAATTTTCTCCTCCCCATTCATGGACATAGGTCTAATTGACCAAATCATGTAAATATTGTGTCTCTGTCACTTTCTGTTACTGTCATTAACAATTTATTCTGTCAAATTGAGCAATGTTTCCAGTCTTGATCTAACACTGGAGAAATAGAAAACCAAACTAAGCAGTGACTACAAGTGTCCCACTTTCTCTTTGGTTGTATTTCAGTAGCAGGACTTGACAAGGGATATATTTTTCGTTCTTTTATAATTTGGTCCAATTGTGTGTTCATCTCCTTTTTATCAATAAATGATAGCTTAAATTTTCTTTGCTTACTTGGCCTGAAAAATAATTAAGAAAGCAGAAAGATGAACTATATGTGTTACTTGCCAAATGACAGCAGAAACTACTGAGTTGCTTCAAATTTGACCCTTCCTCTCTTTGGTAGATACACAATGTGGACCATTCATTTTGCAATGGAGAGGAAGAGTGTTTATGCACCTTTGTAATATCTTGGCTTCATGGTCCAAAGAAAGGATACTTAACCGATACCGGAATTGAAGGCATGTGTATTCTAAAAGGTGTTGCTCAAGTTGGTCCGAAAATAGCTTCCTTCTTGAAATTGGTGAACCGGAATCTTGGAAAATCATCTTGCATGTTGACTGCTGCTTCGAAGTATGAGATTTCTGCATCTGAAGGATCATCTTGTGAAAATGGAGGCAGTAATTTGTCTATGATTTCATCCTTTGAGGCAAGTTTTCACTGTATAATGTTCATAAATTGGTGTTAGGATGCGTGACCCTTAAACATATCTGTTTCCTTGTTTCCATAGGGAATGAATAATGTCAAGAGTATTGTTGCTGTGACAACAGGAGGTTTGCTCTGAAACTCCATCACTTGTTATGATGCAAAACTTTCAGCTTTTCTTAACTTCTTCCTTGTGAACTGCAGCAACAAACAGTAAATATAGCAGGCTTTGGGAAGATGACAAAGATCTTGGAGGGCAATGTCCAAGTTCCCATTTTATGTTTATTGAAAACTTGGAGAGAAACTTATTACCATCATCATTTAGGGATTTTATACATGAACATACTTCTGTTCCATCACAAGCATACATTTTACCAAGTCCGTCCATGCCATACGCAAGAGGTATTATTGTGGTAGATTCTGAAGACAAGCGTCAGAAGATACTCCAGTTTTTGGATAATCCAGCCCACCTTATTGTGTCCTCAACTGGAAGGTATGCCTCATGCATTCAGTCTCTTAATTAAGAATGTTGTTTCTTAAGCTGGTGCGTAACTTTTATTATCTCTTTCTCATTGTAGTGTCTTCATTGGCATGTATAGTTTGTCATCTGATGCTAAAGGCCTAAAACTCTAGAGTCTTCACTATACCTTTGTTCTATACTATTTCTATTTGAACAAGGCCTGTGAATTGTGATAGATTATAATATTTCTCTACCTATACTACGTGTAGTTGGTCTTAGAGACTAGCTTTTAATTTCATTTCTTTCCTCTAGACAGATTATGAGCTCGAAGCAAATTTTTTTCAACAAATGATTGTGTTTAGTGTAGATGAAACTTGACAAGGACATACAGATATTTTTTGTCTGATCTGCTCAGGAGAGCTTCCTTGATAAAATGGTCTTGCCATCTGGATATTCTGGGTGTGGTACCTTCTGTTAGCAGGCAATGATGTAGAATTCTCTCAAGCTGTCAATATGCCATCTTCTGACTTCTTTATTCGTTTCTTCTTTTTTCTTAAACATTCTTTTTGTTTTGCAAAAACAAATGTATTATGGCATGTTATCTTCCGCTGCCTTGTGATTTGAACTTCACACCATTGTTATATCAACTATCTTCACCCCTTGTTATAGGCCATTTGTGTACTTGTATGTAAAACGTAAACCTTTCTCTTCATCTTGATTGATTTTGGTTGAAATGATGATTGGCTGATATAAGGTGTTTTGAAAGTCACCTCAATAATAGTTGATAATTTTATACATACCTCTCCTTTGCCCCTGGAGGGAGGAGGGATCCGGTCACCCAAAACCTAAAAGAATAGATGTATTCTAGGTGGCCGTGTCTAAGACAATCTTTATGTATTTGAAGTTTTGAACTCTAAAAGACATGTACACCATATTTTGAAATAGTTGGAACTGTTCTTGGAACATGCTTTTAGAATCAATGCATGGTTTCATTTGCAAATCTCTGGTACCTCTTAACAACAGTAGTTTATTAAGGATTGCTTGAATATTATGCATTCCTGATTACCATGTCCATACTTATCTGTAGATAAAGTTGAAATTTAGTTATCTTAGAGACTGCAGTAATAGTTTCTGAGATAAAATACATTAGCGTAGAAGCAGAGTACATAGGTATGAACACAACTTCCTTTTGCTTCAAATCTTGTTTAATGCTGCTTCCTCTTGCCATGGGTCTGGAATTCCTGGTACTTTATGTATTTCAAGATCCTCAAACCTTTCAAAGTTGTTCTAGAATGTAATAGACTCAATGTGCTGCCAATGAGGAGGGAATCTAATATGCATAATAGACAATGTGACTATAGTCCATGTCTCCAAATGGATGAACCATTGGTGCTGGTAATATTTTCCCATTTCATAGTAGTGATTCCATGAAGCAGTTGAGCAATTTATGTACTCTTTGATTTTCTTTATTCTCAGTCTCTAAAATTGGCTTACTCCAATTCCCCAATATCTACGTGGTAATGAAGCATTATACCGTGTTTGGGTGCTACTTTGGTTTCTAGTGCTGTTTTTACTAGTGATTTAGGTGTTTCAAGATCTTCAAGTAATCCTCTCTCCAAATTTGTGCCAGAACCTAGAACCTGCTGCTATTAATGCAAACCATCAAGATTTTCATTCTTCTGCACACATCTAATAGATTCTATATTAGCTAGAGAATCATGTGTTTTTTATTTGTCTTTCACAGGCCATTGGTTATAACTGAAAGAAAATTAAGGCACGGCATGATTAAGATGTGGTCAGGAAGCTACGAACCTCAGGTAAGATCTTATAATTGTATAGTTTCATTTGAATATGTTGTAAGGCCTCAAAGGAGACCCACCTTTCCTGGATAGGAGACCCACCTTTCCTGGATGTGGCAGAATTTCACAAATGAAAAAGCATCAGTAGGAAATATAGGTCATCATTGTGAGGAAATTGTGCTATTTAGACACGTTATAGGTTCAACATCGGACCAGATGCTTTGTCTCAGTATTAGTTGGATCAAATGAAGAAGAGCAAGGTCACACTGGCACCTGTTGAATAAATTGCCAACTCCTGAATCAAATTCATGCACGAAGAAGCTTAACTTATTGGTCAAGTCCCTGGGTTATTTATATGGAATATCATTTTTGTTGAATTTTGATCTTGCCCAAGTCATATGCATTTGAATTCTAGTGGTTTCTACTATTGCCGTTTTTCAACATCGATCTCCCTAACTCCACCTGAGGTGGCCTGTCTTTATGTAGGATATATGTCTAGTAATGGACAAAGATCTGATGGTGGTCCATTCAGGAACAGAAGCTTATGAAAGAGCAAAGAAGTTAAAAGATTTATTTCTAGAGTTCATGAGTCATCAACGGCTGCTCTATAAAAAGTTCTCTGTGGAAGAGATGATGCTTTTACGGACACAGCAACAGTTCAACCAGATCATAGATGTGTAAAAACTAGTATATAATGGTATATTGCTCATGCATAATTTGGCCATTGCAACATGTACATTCTCCAAAGAGAAGAGAAGCTATCGAATTTCTATAACATTAGAAGGTTGGAAGAGAAGCTATGCTTTTATATTTTAGGAGTTCACTTTCTCTTCACCTTCAAAGCTGAATATGGTAAAGTCATGCTCACAGAGCTTCTAAGAAAATCATGTTTTTTTTAGCAAGCTTGTTAAATATTGTATTGTTATCAATTTTCATTATACCAATCGAGCCAATCCTAATAGCATCTCCTCGTAATGAATTAGAAATGCTACACATGAATTTTGTATGCTTTTGTGAAGAAGAATTTGGTTAACCGGTAAATTTGATATTCTCAAGCTTTGATGTATGTTTTGGCAACATATGTCACACAGTTAATCCTTAGTCGTTCTTGATTCTCATTGTTGTGTTCGTTTCAGTCATAAACATTGACTAAGTTCATAAGGCGAAGAGAACTAGCCTTGTATTAATTCTCCTTAAAGCGGTTTGTTTACACTTTACACTCACATAATCGTCATTCGTAACTTTATTTGATTCCTTGAATCTAGATCTTGGGATTTCTAGTCAACTAAGTAGAGTTATTATGAAGACTTGTTCTCGGTCATAATCCTATTCCATTTAATGATTTATCAACCATCTCTTTACTTTTGACATTTTATTAATGGATCAAACACGTATCTTCTAACTTTGCATAGTTAATTGTGATAATTTACTAGAGAGTAATTATTTAATGATATTATGTCTTTGTTGTATGAGGCAAGACTTCCTATTATACATAACATTTTTAGCTCTTTGTAACTAACTGTCATTTGACGAATTATAGTATCAAGTAATTGTGTTGTTAGCAATTTCTGATAGGATATCATATTACCTAATTCATCATAAAAACAATAATTTTGTGTCAAACTTACCTATATACAAGATTATGATTTATAATAATGATAATGAATGTTATCAATGAAACATCTGCATAATTTGACATTAGTAAGTGTGTTTGTTTTATACGATTGACTATTGTTTGATAATTTTAAAACTTGTGAATATAAGTCATGTTTCATATTTTTCAATAACAGGAAAAAGTTAAAATGTATTTTGAAAATAACGACCAAATACATTTTAAAACTTCATCTAAATTTGATGTTTCAGAACATTTGAAAATCTACCTACAAGTGTTGTGGATTTTCAAATTGAAGTTTCTTTAGAAAATAAAAAATATAACCCAAATTAGCAATTAAAAAAAAAAACCCAAATGAAGGTTTTGCTAAACCAACACAAATGTTAAAATAAATTTAATCAAAAACTAATTCCAAAAGCAAAAAAAAATTCTCCAGAAAATCTTTCTTTCCCCCTTTCCAAAACCAGTATCACACAAAAAACTTAACAAAAATCAAATCTCAATACTTTTAGGTGATTGATGCTTTTGAGAAAACTACTATTGTGAAAAAAGTGGGTGAAATTCATGGTGGATCTTCAATCATTGTTTGATTATTGAGATTTGAGATATAATTGATGCTGAAATGTGGAGTTTAATGGCTTTGTACTGAAGAAAACAAAGAGTACACAGATTTATATGTAAACCCAGTAAAGCAAATCTGAGCAGTATTGTTCAAATGGGCTGGGGAAGAGCGACATATGAGGGAGTAATTGTAGTGGGATCATTATGCTTACTGGGTTGGACAGGGTTATGGTTTTTGAATCGCAGATTGTACAAAGAGTATGAAGAGAAGAGAGTACTGGTTCAGATCATATTCAGTGTTGTTTTCGCTCTATCGTGCAATCTATTTGAGCTTGTTCTTTTCGAGATAATTCCAATTCTTTCGAAAGAGTATGTTTTGCTTATTTGCGAAATCTTTTTGCTTATTTTTTTGCAGTATTGTTGGATTTTATGCTTTGTATTGAGTTTATTTGTTTAGTTGAGAACTGGATTTTGGATTATTTTTTGTTAGTTGATGGTAGTAATAGAGCATTTATGGGATGAGAAATTAGGATCTTTGTGTTGTTGTGTTTGGTTGATTGCGAGTGGGTGAGCTGACAGTGCGTGATTATGGGTTCATACCGGAGAGAATGGGTTCAGCTTAAATGGGGATTATGTTGTTTCTAGTTTGAGATTGTCTTTGCAGGGGATAGAGGGAAATTCTTCATTGGATTTATGATGTAGGAATAGATGAACTGATGATCTTGGGATGGAGGAATTACATCCCGATAGATCAATCAATGAGCTAGGCATCAATCCCAAACTAGTTGGGTTGGTTATATGAATCCACTATATTTGTTCTGTTCAATTGGGACTAGCTTCCTTTCAGTACTAGTAAATAATTTGTAATTTTAGGCAAATTACGGGTATTAAAATTATCATTTCTATTAATCTCACAGTTAGAACATAGCCATGCGAGTCTCCACCATATTGGAGTGATGGATTTAAATCAATCATTGTTTTCATCAATATATTACCATATGCAAATAGTGCATGGAACTTATTTGTTAATACTCAACACAGTCGAACCATATGAACAACTAGCATTTTTGACACCGTTTGGTGTTTAGTGATGAAATCTTTAGACTTATTAAAGAAAACCTACTGATTAACTCACCTGTAACTAAGTGTTATGGTTAAAGGCAAATCCTTGTGTACAACTCAACTTTATGGTAAACTTATCTGTATATCCTTTGTATTTGATATAGATTCGTTTATTTCAAGTACTAACTAAAGAACTTTTCTTGATTTTCTATCATATGCTTTCTCTAGATTAATGAATATTATGTGAAAATCCATCTTCCTCTCCCATAGATTTTTATAAATTTTCCTACTAAAATGTAGTCTTTGTTGTAAATTTTTGAAACATATACCCCAAGTGATTCTGTCATCCTTTTGATGTCAGTAAATTAATGTTGTATCATGCTTTCTCAATGTTTCATCATATTAAATATAAGTTTAACATCGTGATTGTTCATAGAAGTTTGAATATGTCCTTTTTCTTACATATCTGAACTATTGTACTCTTTCTCTACTCATTTGATACATTTCCATTCCTTAATAGACGCAAATTATGGTTAGTTATGTTATTCCTACCTCTCTTAGGTACTTTTAAACATCTATAAGGATGTCATCTGCATTACATGGTTTTCTAGTCATCACATTACTTGTTGTATACTTCACTTTGACGGGTCTAAATCTACATCTAGGAATGTAACCAAACATTTTTTTTTTCTGAAGAATTACATCCTAATGAGGAGAAACGCTTTAAAAAGCTTTAGTTAAAGAGTGAAGAGGCAGAACAAGTGGAAGTTTTAGATATAGGAAGGTTCCAAGTTCTGGTCAGCAAGTTGCAGCCAGGAAAATGTAATATAATCTCTCTTGATTATTACTCTACTGGAAACTGAATATTGTGATCCTTGGCCATTTGGTTCAGTTTTTTCTCAAGTTTCATTTCTTCAATTAGTCCTTATTTTTTGTTTGTTTGATTCTTTCTTTCTAATCCCTCCTAACTTATAGATGATAAAGGGCCTTATGGCTCTTATTATGTTTAGAGTGAGCTATGAATGTTGATGGTCAGTTGTGTTGGAAGGTGGGAGATGAAATTTCGTAATATATTCTTAAGCTATATAGAACATTCAACTTGAAAGAGTCCTATAGCAAACTGTTATTTCTGAAAATCATGTCTTTCACTCTCTTGCTCTGTTTCTTTTCAACTCAAGATCTTTATTGTTTTACATGTAGGAGTAACAAATGTTTTTCTAAAGCTTGCCAGACTTAATATCAAAACTTCATATATGTTTGTTCTTCGAAGTCCTCTTTTGGTGTCAGATGACTTAGGATTACATCCATAGTTTAGCTTCCTGTATGAATGCCTATAATTGTTAACTGCTGCTTCATCCTGCTGATCCTAAAGTCACACAAACCAAAAGATTGAATCATCACATTGAGATCTTTTTGTGACACATTACATTTTTGTGCAAACACTATGTCCTCAATACTAGTTCCTTGTATGACCTATAAAAAATAGTTCCATGTATGACTCTAGTAGATTACATCATATGCCCTTCATTCCATTAAAAGATCACCTGTTGTGACCTACTTGTATTTTAAGAATAAAATGTTTAACCACATTACTGTATTCACTTTGGTCATAGAATGTTTGAAGTAATAGTTTTGTGAAGAAAAATGGAATAATAAGTTGAAAACACGTCGTACCATTTTAGTATTAATATGAAGTAGTATTTCTTATATTAGTTTGAATTGTTTGAGAGAGAGAAGTTTTATATGAATAGGTCAGTAGGTCCTTTTTGGAGGGAACACTATCTTCAGTCAGTTTTACTAGCTTTGCGCTATCTTTTAGGTTTTTATAAGTTGTTTAATTGATTAACTATTCTGTGTTAACTGTAGGGCAAGATGGATGAATTGGAAGGTGGATTTATTTTGTTTGATTCTGTTACTAGTCTTCATGTTGCCCTACTATCATTGCTACCTGATGCTTTGCAACAGTGGTAAGTTGCTTTAATTATGATCATGCTCAATTAAAACTTTAGTTTTCACCTTTATGCACCTTTATTGAATCAGGTCTATCCTCTCTTTTTTCTGTTTTTTTTTCTATCTATACTTTTATTTTTTCATTCCTGCTGTTGATGAGAATCGGACGAATCTGCTTTATATGCTGTCATTTTAGTCCCAAGATGCTTCTAGGCACAAAAATGTGATCTTTTCTTTCCCTTTGGAATGAAGAAGGGCTAAGCCTATTACGAGGATAACATGTAGTTGCTCCCATGCTGATCTAATATACAATTTAGATAGATGTGCTTTGTGGAAATATCAGGATAGTATTTACAAGAATCACTACATGGGTTTTATTTGCACAATTTCCCTGTCTAAGCTTAACTCTTACCTGCAACCTTGGCTGTACTTTCTCATGCACATGGAAGTTTCGTGGTGGTTACTTCTAAAGTGTAAGTAGATAGTGTCCTTCTGTATGCTTGCTAGTTGCTTCATCACCTTAGATGCACTTTGTTGGAAGTACTAATTTGTATCATGCTCTTAAAGTAGAAGGAAAAGAATTTTACCATGTGGATTAATTGATAAGCTATGAATTCAGAAAGATTCTTATTTTGGAATAGGTGAAGACTTGATCTGGTTATGGGTTACTAAGGCTATCTTAGCATTTTAAGCATTTTATGCACATCAATAGAATTAACTATATGGTGTAGAGGAATTCTCACCTTATGAGTTAGCTTCTAACGTTGAGTTAGGCCCAAGGTCCATTTTCTTAATATGCCACATACCAATTTTTGGTTATCCAATGTTGGGCCACCATATTGTATTGTCTGCACTTGTCCAACCTTGAGTGTGTGGGAGGGAGGGGGATTTAACTGTCCTACATTGATTGAGAGAAAGAGTTGTTGTTTACTGATATGATCTTGAGTAATCATCAGCTCAAAGCTAGCTTTTAGGGTTGGATTTAGGCCCAAAATCCATATTTTTAACAGTGTATATTGTTATACTTTAACCGAACCCAACTTGTTTGGCACTGAGGCGTTGTTGTATATTGTTGTACTGATGGCACATCATTGTCCTTTTATGCAACTTCATTGTAAATCAACTGACTACTCCTAAATCTCCAGTAAGGGCCCGAAAAATAATATTATAATAACCATCAATAAGTAGGACAAAGTCTTGAATGTAATCATAGATCAGTTCGATTATAATACTCCACTGCTGTTCCAGCATTCTCTCTCTCATGCACACAAGTTGCATACTTTTTAACCATTAAAAAGATTTTCTCACACTTCAATGAATCTTAGATTGTACCATCTCAATCACCTCTCTTCAAAAGATGTTCTGAATCTTGATTTTGTATTTCAGGTGTGAGGAAGGAACGGGCTGCAGTGGGTGCTATCGTATTCTTGTTGGCTTTTCTCTACGGTTTTTGGCGCTTGGGCATTCACTTTCCAATGCCTTCACCTGACAGAGGTTTGTGTATTTCTTTTGTTTCACGTGGATCTTGTTTTCCACCCTCGTTGATTTTTTGAATATTGAAATAATGTTCTTTAGGCCATGCCTTTATGAATAAGACAAAATCGTAATGACGTGACTATAAGGGGCCAGAAGTTTTCCTTAATATTCCTACTGTAATTTCAAATATTTGCGACGAAAGAAAGCTACTCTTTCCGACCATCTTTTTATTCAAGTTTTCTCTTTTGAACATCCTCATTACGTAACACGAATAAACTCAAGGTCTTTTCAACTCTGTCTTAGCCGGCATAGTGTTTGCTTGCTTCTTAGAGCATCTGTACCTGATGGATGAAGCAGTAATGATTTGTAAAAATTAATTAAAATAATTAAAAATGATATAGGATAAACTGAATAATTGTTTAAGTGTATTATTAGAGTCACCTACTAGTTCAAGGTATCAGTGGTAGCCTCCTTACATGATTTTGGACAATTTCCACCTCATTACTTAGTTTCCGGGTTTGAGTTAGGTCCAATTTCTAAACATAATATTACAGCGAGATCAAACCCTACTGTTGGTTTATGCAATTTCTGCTCCCATGTTATGTTGTCCATGCTATGAATGTCTAGTCCTACGCATGCGAGGGGATGTCAGAGTTTAACAGTGAGGTCGGGTCTATAATGACACATTAGACTATGTGGGAGGTCCACTTAAGTTATTTAAAGTGGATGAATAAATAATTTAGCCCAAGTATTTTGTAATTTTTCCTCAGAGACTCTTGTCATCTTTGTATCCCAGTCTCCTGCCGTGTAATGATGTTTGTACATTCTTTTTTCAGGATTTTTCACCATAACTCAGCTGGTTAGCAGGATTGGTGTGATTGGTGTGACTGTCATGGCTATTCTTTCTGGTTTTGGAGCAGTCAATTTGCCATACAGTTATCTATCTCTCTTCATCAGGTAAGACATGTGCATAAGATGTACTTTAAGTTGGTGTATGTGAGTGTTAGCTCAGTTGGTTTCTAGTTTATCTTCTTGGAGATGGCACGAAACTAGATCTGATTGTGAATTCTACAGTACATTCCTTTCTTAAACCTCCTTTGTTCAATGGAGTAGCTGTTATTTTTAATAAAGATAGCTTTTGTTAATAACCTTTTGCTTTTGTCTACAACCTAATATACCCTTAGTTAGAGTAGTTTTTACCCAATTTGAAGTTAATGCTCCTAGTATTTAGTCAAATATATGTTAAACTGAAGCATATAGCAAAAGGAATGATATTATATTTATAAGTAATCATGTTTGGTCTTTTGGTATCCTGACTCTTTCTGTATTGAAGAGAAATAGAGGAATCAGAGATCAGAGGACTGGAGAGGCAGCTGATGCAGTCAATTGAAACTTGTATAGCAAAGAAAAAGAGAATTATTCTTTGTCAGAGAGAAATGGAGAGGATCCAAGATTCAGAAGAGGTTAATTGGTCAACTTAAGTTTTTTGCTTTTGTATGCTTTCATTATGTGTATACACACCCCAAAAAGCACGGAAAGAAACACAGATTATTGTTTGTAGGTGGCCTGTACTTCTCTTCTTTTTCATACTAGTGCAAAGTCATTGATGATAGCTCAGTTCTAAATGGGCTATTGGGGTATGCTATTGAGACAGTTTATTATGCCTTTGTATTTCCCTTATCCTACCTTCATTGGAAGTTATAGGTGCTCCATGCGGTTCCTGAAAATATCTAGAGTTGGGTATAGCACTACTACATATTTTTTCAAGTGATTCAACCCATTTGACCTTGGGAATAGCCACTAATAACATAGAAATCACACTTCGAAATAGTGGTCAATTAGGTACAGCAGTGGGTGTTGTAGCGTTTGTAGGTATTTCTTGCATGAAGCACTTTCCTAAGTATCTCTATGATGCCCCTTTCTAGATCAACAGAAATTTTGTAAAGATATTGATGAAAAATCCCCTAACTTGCTGTAAAAAACGTAACTTAATTTCTTGCTGGAGTTGTATTGCGACTTCCCGTATTTAAAGAAAGGTTAGCTGATGTTTGTGCAAGTAAGTAACTCAATTTTCACATCAACTGCTATTGTCAAGGGAAATAAAAGAATGAAAGGACAAGGTGTCCTTTTCGTGGTTCTGAACATTTGCAGTTTCTTTATGTATTTTATTTTGAAGTGTGTTCTCAAATATGGTTCTGCTGCAGAAAACAAAATCCAGTTCCTTCTTTAAGCGCATTGTGGGAACAGTTGTACGATCCGTTCAGGATGACCAAAAGGAACAAGGTTAGTGTATGGTAGAACATTTCTCGTGGAAAATTTATTGATTCAAGTACATATAAGCCTCTGTGTACAAGATTTTCTTCCAATTCTCCTACATGTGCTGATTGTAGTTAATTTCTTTTGTGGCAGTTCACAGTTTCTATTGCTTCCTCTCTCTCTCTCTCTCTCTCTGTTACAGTTCTTTCCTAATTTTGTAAATGGACAGTTTGTTTTGAACATGCCCAAACTTTTCGAGGTTGTGAATTTAAAACAGCCACCCTCTCATCCTTCTCTTAACTTACTGCCCAGCAGCATAGTGATAAGTTAGTGAAAACTAATTGGATTGAGTGAAGCAGTACATCTAAAGGCTTAAAATCAAAATAGCTGGAAGTACATAACTGAGGAATTCTAGATATTTTTCCTTCTACGGCATGGGAAGTGAAACAATTCCTAACTTTATTTTGAACGATCACATATAGGACCAATGTTAAAAAGAAAGTCGGTTACTATGATTCTGATTAGCAGGAGCAGTAGAGAGATGAAGTCTTATTTTTTTTTTTTATTTTTTTTTTTTGTATTTGAACTTTAAAAGCTTTATTGTGGATTAAATGCAACTTTCTAAATAACACTTGATAATAATGATATCCACCGAGTTTAGAAGGCTGACGGATATCTCGGTTATCAAAAAATAAAAAAATAATGAGGAATTGGGTGGCATAAATTGCATTTTGAAGAAGTGACTTTCTTTTTTGGGGTATCTTCTAGTAATATCACATTTGAATGGAGGAAGAAATTATGCTTAAGATATATGGTTTGATATGCTGTCACTGCAAATAGGACAACAGCTTAGGTGACTTTCCTTGTCTCTAAATACTAGGGTCTAAGAGCACTGCCATTAGTTGCCTGATAGATTCAGCTTTCATCTATTTAAGTTTGTTTTTTCTCTTTTTTCTTAACATCAAATGCTCATTCTGTCGCTGTACATGATATTTGCATACTTCTAGCAATTCTTTGACACACTTCTCTTTGGTGTTGAATTCACTTCATGCATGAAGATATTAGAAACATGGAAAACGAGGTTCAGGCCTTAGAGGAGCTATCAAAGCAGCTGTTCTTGGAAATTTATGAGCTTCGCCAAGCTAAGGTTCATATTGAACTTTGTCTTATGTTGCACTATTTTTTACTCGTCCATCTCGCTAAAAGATGATCTAGTACCAATGTGATTGTTAAGAGACTGATGTCTGAATAGATTATCATTCTGATTTGGTAGGAGGTTAAAACTACAGTTTGAAGTGTGAAAAATTGTTGTAGTTATTCTGCTTATATAACATCAAAATTTGAAACAATGAGAAGTAGAATCAAGTTACTTCCTCAAAAGAAAAGAAAAAATAGTAGCATCAAGTTATATTAATTTGAATTGACCAACAAACAAGTTTACTTTTTTTATCCATACCAACAAACAATTATATTAGTTTGATTTGTTGGAAATAGTGGAGAAACATTCCTTTTAACGAAATAGGTCTGGGCAATTTGTTTTCTTTGGCTGTTGTTTGTGAGCTTTCCTAGTTGAAGGGTTTGGGTGAGGGGGGCTGTCGGCTGTATTTGCTTGTCTCCTACTCAACAAGGTAGTCCCTCTATAATCTATATATATGTGTGTGTGTGTGTGTGTGTGTGTTTCAGCTTCCCTGAATTCAAGACTTTATGTTGCTATTGTTATAGTTTTTTCATTGTTTTTACCTTATGATAGCAGCAAAATATTCCTTCTTTTATAGTTTTTTAGTGTTTTATTGTACTCGGATTTTCTGCTCTTGAGCCGAGGGTCTTTCGGAAATAGCCTCTCTACCTCCATGAGGTAGTTCTAAGGTCTGTGTACACTCTACCCTCCCCAGATCCCACTTGTGGGATTTCATTGGGTATGTTGTTGTTGTCTGCAAGCTCATAATGTTGTGGTCCATCATCTAGTTCAGCTTGTAGTGTAATTACTTCTTTCTGTATTAATTTAATTTAATTGGTTTGAAACTACTTTCTTTGTGTTTAACTGACTCAATTTGTCAATCACCAGGAAGCTGCTGCTTATTCTCGAACATGGAAGGGTCATTTGCAGAATCTTTTGGGCTATGTGTGTTCTGTCTATTGTGTGTATAAAATGATAAAGGTATGAAAAGGATGTTAAATTTGAGCATCTCTCACATGGTGTCTACTATTTTCCTGTTTATATGACAGGCCAACATCAGTGTTAGCAGGAAACTTGATTGATGTATTTATTATTTTATCGGCACTGGTGCAGAAACTTATATGGCCTTTCATTTCTATATAATAATTAATACTTTGACATGGACACTACAAAGTTTGTTCATGTTGAGGATTTTGCTGCACTGTGCATAGGTCTTCTTTTTTGTTGCTTTCACCCCTTCCAAGTTCTGCCTTTTAATATAATAATAATATTTTAGCCAGATAGCTAATTGACCATTTAACTTTTGCAGTCTCTTCAGAGCGTTGTTTTCAAGGAGGTACACTTCTAAATTAGAATTTCTTCTGCTTAATGGTTCACTTTTCTTACATAAATTTATAGCTGAATCCTGCATACCAAGTGTAAACTTGATGAAGTTTGACACAAGCATACTGTTCTTTGACAGGCTGGTTCTGTAGATCCTGTAACAAGGACAATCAGCATATTTTTACAGTTCTTTGACATAGGGATTGATGTCAACTTATTATCACAGGTTCACATCTACTCTCTGCATTATTTCGTCTACTCATGGTATTCATGGTTATGGTGCTTCTTAAATGGGAGCCTATCATTTGAATGAAGCTATTGTGTCCGATAATACATTTTGGTGATGAACGTTCAGCAATGAGTTTTGATTGAGAAGCTAGCTTCTAAACACTTGCATGAAATTGGATGGGGGAGCATTGCGTATAGTCTCACCATTTTTTAAAGACATTTTTGCATTTAGGAGTCAATCTATACGAATTAGGCGACTAGTAATTGGGTAGAAAATGGAAGTGCTTGAAGAAGGTGGTTTGTATTTGCCTATAGCAAAACCACTGAAGGGAAACTAGATCTACATTATTGAGTTTGAAAAAGTGAAAGCTGAGAAGCTAATTCAACACAATAGCAATTTCCACCTTTTTTGGTGTGATAAATGGATAAGTAAGCACATTAAAAGTTTCTAAGAATTAAAATAAAATATGGCATCTAAAATAAACCTCATCAATAAGAGGATAATCTTTAATCGTATACTTTTGTTAATAACATCAGGTTGAGGTAATATTTACCACCTGAGTGAAATTAATTATTTCACATAACAGGGAACAATGCTATCTTGTATAAGGGGTGACTGTTCTATGAGTGACATTGTAAGCTTTAGGAGCACATACTGAGGCTATATCTTGTATTACTTTATTCTTTCTGCTAGTATTTCGTCTTGCATTTTCTGGACATGAGTTATCTGACCATTTCTCCGTTGTGCAGTACATTTCTCTCATGTTCATCGGGGTGTTGATTGTGGTATCTGTGAGGGGCTTCCTGACTAACTTGATGAAGGTAAATTTATGCTTCATGGTCCCATCTTCAAGTTTGATGTATGCCACAATTTATGGTTTATGTATTAGGTAACATCTGTTCAACTTGTTGACTGTGTTACTATATCAGTTGCTTTTAGGTAACAATTTTAATTTCAATTCTTTAAGGTTTAACACAGATATGTGAAATCAAAGTAGGTGATAAAGTTTGATGATTAAACTCACCAATTTGTTGCACGTCTACCCTTACAGATAGAAGCAAGGAAACTACTTGACATCCTTTAACTGTTTGAAAAATGAACAACCAACTTTTTATTTACTCAATTATCCTGCAGCTAACTTGAAGCATTTTGGTTGTGTCCAGTTCTTTTTCGCAGTTTCCAGAGTTGGAAGCGGATCATCAAGTAATGTCGTGCTTTTTCTCTCTGAAATCATGGGAATGTACTTCCTTTCCTCCATTCTTTTGATCAGAAAGAGTCTGGCAACTGAATATCGGTATGGTTACAACTAATGAGCTCTCTATTCTCAATATTTGTTACTAGATCACTTGCTTTGTAATGTTCTGCACTTTAAACTATTCACGGCCTATTTCCACTTAACGAGTTGTTGGCAAGAAAGAAACTTGAATATTTGGATTTTGGTGTATGTAATAATGGCTATAACTTTGGAACTCACCATTTTGCGAACATGGGAAAATGCTATTAAGATAGCTAGTAACTTTGTTGATTTTGATACATGATCTGATATCGAGAAAAACATTCTACACTTGGTGTCTACGCTATACTCTAACCCGATTAATGTTGGCAGGATAATCATCACGGATGTATTAGGTGGAGACATACAATTCGATTTCTATCACAGGTGGTTTGATGCAATATTCGTAGCCAGTGCTTTCTTATCTCTGCTTTTGCTCTCTGCACACTATACAGCTCGAAAGGCCGATAGTAAGCACCCAATTGATTAAACCATATTCCTGAGTGAAGATGCTATATTTTATGTTTAGGCCAGAATCAGTTACACTCTATTCTTTGTAATGATGTATCATTGATATAGCAATTTTTGTATGATCAAAGCCATCTGGTTTTCATCTAATTGATGTCTTCGTAAATATGATGCTTTATTAATTTTATCACAGAATTCTAGCAGGTGTTGTTTATTTTTTTATTTTTTTTTGGTTTTCAATGGAACTTGCATTGGAGCCTCAACTAAATCCAGATCCCGCATTGTAGTGCTCATTTGGGGTAGTGCTTCCAATAGTATTTTCTCCATATTCAGGGCTTGAATCCGAAACGTTTGGTTAAGAGTGGAGCAATTCTACCATGGCATCACAACCCACGTTGGTGGGTTTTTTCATTAACTGCCTCAGCTACTCGAGCTGACTGATGGATGTTTAGGGACCAAATTGATAAATAATGTCCCAGCAAATTTACGGATTGCTTCTGTCAACTTTTTTTAGGGTGTGTTAAACCATTAATGATAAGCATCTCAATTATATTATATAAACATTTTACGCATTTAAAAATGCATATATTCAAAAGAAAGTACAAGCGATTTTCTTATTAATCGAGCAAATAAAAAAATATTTCAATCAAGATAGAGTAGTGCCGAAATTCTAAATGTCTGAACATTTAGTTTTGTATTCATATTAGTTTGTATATTTGTTAGTATTAAAACAATATATGTAACTATATACTGCGATATTATATTTAATATTCAGTATTTTTTTTTTTTATAAAACCTGAGTATAGTATCAAATACCATTTTTTTAATAAAAAATATATATAATGTACCACACCAAATATCATAACACCAAAATAATATTAAATTTTTTTATTTGATATGATAATTCGATATCTACTGTACCATGTAGACTGTAGCGATAGATAGTTCGCTCGATGAGGGTTTAAGGCATCAATAACGCAGATACTTTTTTTGTAATGTGACATTAGTTCTACATATTGTACTTTTTTTCCAACGGTTGTAAGTGGGAAATGCTGTTGGAAATCATTGATCAACATAAATTCGACAGGAACTCGTTGATAAATTTACCCACAGCTAGCTCGTTGGGAATCAATGAAAGAAAAAGATGACTTAAATAGATATAAGTTTGAAAGAAAAATAAATGACTTTCCTAGTCATAAAGAGTATCACATGACCTTTCTTTTCTCTCAATTATTCAGAAAGATAGATAGATTACATGTCATTATCATTTAAGTCACCTAAATAATAATTTAGAAAAAAGAAAGAAATGACTTTCCTAGCCATACATATGTGACGTCTATTTATTTCGTAATTATAAAGATAGTTAGATAGATAGATTACCTGTCATTAAGGCTAGGCACTGGATCGGGTTGTATCGGTACTGGTCCGGTACCATTTCGGTCCAGTAATCTACGGAACAGAATGAGACACCGTGAACCGGTACTCGGGACGGAACGGAATCACAATTTTCATCCCGGTAATTCCGGTCCGGTTGATCCCGATATATTCCAATTCCGTTTCGGTCCGGTCCAGTAATCCGGTTAATTATTTTTTATTAATTAATTTATATTTTATAATTTATATATAGGCATATTTTTTTTTAAAATGGATTGGATTGATATTTTTTAATTTGTGTCATTGTTTTATCCTTATTTTTATTTAATTTTTTTAAAATTACAAACTTAAGTTATTTAAATTACAAGTTATAAGTATAACTTATAACATATTAATAAGCAATAACTTATAAACTTCAAAAGATTCAAAATTTAAGCTCAAAAACTTTAAAACAAAAAAACTTTATTAAACTTAAACTTGCAAATTTGAAAAGTAAAATTTTTAAAAAATATCTTTAAAATAAACTGAAGTAAAATTACATTATAAATTGCAAAACAATTAATTTAAACTTAGAAAAATAAATAAACATTCATATTTTCGTAATTCAAAAAATAAAAATAACTAAAAAAAAAATATTATTTTTTGCAATAGCTATATGTGTTGTCCCGTTTATCCCATCCCGTTCCATTTCGGTCCGGTTCCATCCCGGTATATAGTGGGAAGGGACGGAACCTACTATCCATCCCGTTCCATTCCGGTCCAGTCCGATTCCATCCCGGTATATAGTGGGACAGGACGGAACCTACTATCCATCCCAGTAATTCCAGTCTGGGTCATCCCAGTACCGGTCAACCTGTCCCGTTCCGGTGGTTCTGGTCCGATGTCCAGCCTTACGCTGTCATTATCATTTAAGTCACCTAAATATTAATTTATTTAAAAATAAATAAATTACTTTCCTAGTCATGATAGATAGTGTAACATCACCTCTCTTATGTCCAAAATTACAAAGATATACTATATAGATACATTACTTTTCATTATCATTTAAGTCACCTAATTAATTAAAATCATCAATTAAAGAGTTCATGTACCAAACATTTTTCATTAATTATACATAGAGGGAAAGAGTAGTTTAATTCAAACAAACAAAAAAAATGAACATTAGAAGAGATTACTAGTAGATAAAGGCGTGGCGACTATTTTTGGTGGCTTCATGACTCCTACATTCGAAATTTTGTCGAGTATTTGAAAGGTAATGGTGAGATGAATGGAAGCAGATAAAGTTGAAACTCTTTTTGTTTGGCTTATAAACCCTTTTTGTAATTCGAAAGTTACTATTAGTTAAGTGACTTTGAGATTATAAAAGAAAGTTGAGTGATGGTACGGCACCAACCTGAACATTGCTAGCGACTCTGCTAGCTTTCTATCTATAATGATATATGCATAATTACTAGTATATATAAGATATCTCCTTTTAGTACCAATTTTTTTAAATGTTTTTTGTTAATCTTGAAAGATCTATAATTGTGTTGCATTGGATGAATCACATGGTCAAGAACCTTGTTTTGGGAGAAAAGAATTGAGTATTTTACTTTAATTTACATGAGTGATATACTTCCCTTTATATTCATTGGTGAGTTGCTTAAGTATCCTCTTATAATTTGGTTTAGTAAACTACTCCTATTTCTGTTTATCTCATTTCCAATGTTGCTTAGCAAAATCACAGGGATGAAGTCAGAAATTTTACCAAGAATGCTCAAGATTCAATTTGCATTATAAAGAGATAAAGAGTTTTCTCTATATTACAATATAATATTTTGACAAAGTATATTTAACTGACCATCTCTTACGTTTATATGGATCGCGCCACGTGCTTAATTGCTTATATAATGGCATCCTTTGAGAATATTAAACAAAAGTTTTTCTTTTACCTTTGTTGCAAACATTGAAGTGACTATGATTATAATATTGTATGGCTAAATTACGGGGCAAATCTTCTTTGGCATTAATGACCAAACTTGCACCAAAATTAAATAGTAGTGAAGTGTGGCTCTTTGCCAAAGAAGATTAGCCCAGTAATGCATCCACACACAGCTTGAAGTCTCTCTTCACCAATTGATTTGATGTATATATATTTCTTATATTATATGAAACTCTTTTATAGCAAAGTGGAAAAGGTAGTCTGCTTTAATTAGAGTATATTTCAATGCATTTACTCTGTGTAAGGAGACTAAGGAATAATGCTGCAAAATCTTAGCACCTTCTTTCATACACTTAAAAGACATATGCCTTTTCGACGTTTTAATTTATGTGACATACATACAATCATTCTTTTGTACGTATAGCAGCATAATATCACAAAAGGGAAAAAGAGTGAGATCTCTAAGAGCTTTTGAACATGATTCCATTGGCATATGCTTTCTTGTTGTCGTAGGATATCCGATTAAATTTAGCCAATAAAAATATAATTCATTCAACCCACACGCGTTAGTTGAGCTAGCATATGTTCATTGAGGCTAGATTAACGGGCATAACCCAAAATTTGTTCATATAACGTTTAAGCAAATTTGGGCAGCATATTGTGACCCAAATTAGCTTATAGAAAAACTTATAAAAATTGGTTGAAAATTATATTTGAACTTATCATAGGTCATCCCCGCCCCTCAATTCCATCATTCCATGTAGCTATCGACTTTGTTTGTATATTCAATAATCTCCTCTCGAACTAATTAAGTTACATATATTGTCCATCATAAACTAATTAATACATGGCCCATTATCTTATGAGTATATCTAGAGATTCACTAAATGACACCCACATCATCTGAGTATTTATGACTTTTCTTGTGTATGCGTCTCAAAGCTACCGGTAAAGATAGACAATCGGTTATAGACGGGCAAAGGCACTAAGCTAGGTCTCCTGGCGTTATTATTGAGCCGCCATTTCCATAATCATCTTCTGAACCATGGACTATGATACACGATTTTCTCTTACAAAAAAAAAGTCTCACACCATTAAAAAATATTCTTATATCTTAATTATACGTAGTTTTTTTCGTTTCTTATTTTCAGCTAACTAGACTAAGATTAATTTGCATAGAATTTTCTGAATGAAGTGATTGAAACCATTTGGCCTCTCATGAGAAGGTAAATCCCTTTTAACAAAGAGTTGCCACAATACATGGCCTTCTTTTCTTCAGCATATCCAAATGAATTATTCGAATAAGTCACTATATATATAAATGGTAGTGAACAAATATGAAGTATCTCAAGGAAATTTTAAGATCAATTGAAGATTATAAAGCAAGAACAACTATGCTTTTTTTGCACAATATTTTTTCTTGCCATGCGTTTCTTCACCTCTACATATCAACATAAAAAGTCGAATAAAAGTTTTCCACTTATTTTACAATAAATATCTAGAGAAGAATGACTTATTTTTGAATCTCGAGGAAATTTCAAGTATTGAAGATTAATTGGAGTGCAAGAATTGCAGGTTATTCTCCTTTGGCAAGAACAACTATGTTATGCATAAATCTTTTCTTGCCAAGGGAAAATTGCCCTACGTTTCTTCACTTTCCATATAGCTGAACAAATCAACAGAATAATTGTATAAAATCCTTAGAAGTCTCATGATAGTGTTGAAAATATAAGCAAATAATAAAAATATGATTATCTCATCTAAAAAATTAAATAATTATTAGATATATCATACTTTTACTTTGAAAAAGTAAAATGATATGGTCACTTGTTGTATTATATACATTATTATGTATGAAAATTGTATGTAACAGTTGTCAATTTCTCATTATGTACTGATGAGATATCATGAGGCCTTAATTACGAGCCAAAGTTTATGGAGTACTACATTTTATGACATTCTTATTGAGACTATAACTCATAGGGAATAAAATCAAGAAAGAGCTCCTACTATAGCTGGATCTAGTAAGTTTTTCCGTGTTAGTCAAATTAAGCCGCATGCTCCACTTCTGGTGGTGCCCTTCCGTTAGTTCCTTTAAATTTCAGCCAAGTTCGTGTAAAGATGGGCTCGATATATGTTTTTTTTATGGGTAAATCACTTAGATATGCTATATTGAGAAAATATTTACCATTTATGACTATAATTTCTTTTTAACTAAATCTATCAGTTTCATGGAATTAAAATTGTATAACTTCGGACCCATTTTCTTTCCTATTTATTCGTCTCTTTCTCTACATATGATTTTTCCACCTTTTTTCTTCTTCTTCTTCTCTCAAATTTTAATTCAAATAACTATCTTTAAATATTCATCTCTTCAAATCGATTTATATCCATGTTGCACGATTTACACCGAAAATATCACGAGGAGAAGAATACAAAGAACCAAAAATTGTACAAAATCGTGTGTGCAAATTGAGATTTCAAATCGCTACAATTGTAGCAGCAAGCCATTGATGACCATTAAAAAGCTTCAAGCTTTGAATTAATTATTTGGATTTTACGAAAGTGTGATGCGTTTGTATAAGTTGTTCTTCCATATTATTGAAAATAACATTTTGGAGTTTATATCTTAATTTAAGGGAGATTCATTAACTTTAGCATTGATTTTATGAGAAATTTCAAATTAAAACTTGAAGAAGACAAAGAGTTTGGAATTGTCTTGCAGCTGTATTAAAGTTGAATTAGATCTATTTCATAATTGTATTAAAATTGAATTAAAATCATGAACAATATATTTATAATACATATTTCAAATATATCATCTTCTTATATAATTTAAAATAATTTATAAGATACATATAATACATGTTTTATTCACGAATAATGATATATGTTTAATTCAGTTTATAGATCATTGTCTTGTCTTTCGTAAGTTACGTTTTCAAATCATTCTTAATTCTCTCTTCTAATTCAACTTTAATACTGTGTAATACAATTTTAATTCAAATTTAATTCATTTTGAAGTTTTTTGATTTATTTGTTAC